>CAUYQG010230554.1:0-10945 GCA_963574415.1 Tarsius wallacei
CACACACACACACACACACACACACACACAGAGGCATACACACACACCCCAAAACAAACTGGAATAACAACAAAGTGAAGCAAAACAAACAACAGCCAAAAAAGCAAGAAAGCTAAGCACACACACACATGCCTGACATAAAGTGAATAGAGAATAAAAACAGACAGACCAGAGGGGGAGGGGAAGAATTTCAGGTCGAACCCTCACACATATATTGACACACGCCTTAAACTATAAAAAATGAAAATAAAAAACCCCAGAAGAACAAAAGAGCAAAAACAAACCACCAACAACAAAATCAAAAGATGAACACTCAGTCATTCACATACACACATAAACAGAAAACAACAAATAAAAGAAGAAAGAAAGCCGGGCTTGGTGGCTCAGCCTGTAATTCCGCACCTTGGGAGGCTGAGGTGAGTGGATTGCCTGAGCCCGTGGGTTCGAGATCCACCTGGGCAACTTGGCGAGACCTCATCTCTACAATAAATCAAAAATTAGCCGGATGTGGTAGTGCGTGCCTGTAGTTCCAGCTTCTTGGAAGGCCGAGGCAGAAGGATCGCCGAGCCCAGCAGGCCTGGGTCTGGGTGACAGAGTGAGACTCCAACTCAGAAAAAAAAAAAAAAAAAGAAGAAAGAAACAGAAAAAGAAAAAATATTTGGAGGAAGCAGGTCAAACCCTCACATATACATTTATACACAAAGGAAAAATATTTTTTTAAGTAGATGAACTAACAAGCAACCAGTCAAAATAGTTTTTAAATTTTTAAAAAATTGAAAATTAAAAGAATAAATCTACCCTCTTGTGGCAGGCTCTGTAATTGTTCCTCTAATCAGGTCTTTTCTGCAGAGCCACCTCTTTCACTCTCTCCTTTGTCTGAAGCAGGGAAGGAAGAGGGGCAGTGGAGGTAGGTGGGGCTGCAGTCCTCCCTTCCCACTCTCGTATGGTCAGGGAGATCTCCTCTGGTGGGGAGGTACGGGATTGTCTCTTCCCCAGGTATGTACTCATGGGGGGTGCCCCAGACAGACCTATTCTGGAATGGAGTTCTCCTATTGCAACTGATATCCAGGCTCCAGCAGGGTTTGTCCCTCTCAGTTGTGGCCCAGCTGCGTGGGTCTGATGTTCAGAGGATTGCTGGGGAAGAGGAGGTTTTGGTCAGCCCTAAACTCACCACTTATGTCTTTAGAGTCCTTCCTCGTCCTTTTCTGGCCACACTCTTTGTCCCTCGGCTGCATCAGGGTAGGGGTTGGGTGCCTGAAACTCAGCACTCATCAGATCCCTCAGAAGTTTGTGCTTTCAGGATATTCCCTCTGGGTCACGATCAGTCTCTGAGTAGTTGATCCACCAGTCACAGAGATCGGATCTGTTGTTCCATGGTGAGCAAGTTGGAGCACTTTCCTGTCCCACCTTCAAGATGGTGGTGGGGTGCCTCTCTTATCCTCTCCACGGGACTTTGCCTCTGGACTCCCTTCACAGCCCCTGCTGCCAGTGCCCTGCCAGGTGTTGAAGTGGTGAGGCAAAGCCAGGGGCCGGCAGTCTCTCTCCTGCTGCATCAGTGAGGGAGAACCTATTTTCTCCCTGACACTTTTTCACCCGAAAACTTTTGACCGTTAAAAAAAAAAATGGTGCTCGCCTTCTGTGACCTGGGAAGAGCCAGGGGCGACGCAGAGAAGCTGCAGCACCAGCAGCAGGGGCCTGACCATTTGCTTACGAGCTCCCACTTAGACAGTCTCTCAGCATTTTCTTCCCAGCGAGGGTTTGTTGATTTTAAAAAAAGAAAAAAGAAAAAGAAAATGGTGCTCAGCTTCTGCAGTCCAGGAATCACTAAGGTCCAAGCCCAGCAGCTGTGGCACCAGCCACTGCACCAGGACAGCCCTGGCCACTAGCTCCCTAGTCCTCACTTAGTCAGCAACTCACATGCCCACTTGCTCACCAACACGTACACAAAATTTTCCATGCACTCACTTACTCAAATGGGGACTCGCCTAGTCCTACTGGCTCGGCAACCATCTTCCTGACCTCCCCCTCACCATTTTTCTTCACCTTCAGCATTATTAAAATTGTTTCAGTGAGTCAGTCTTCAGCCATGTTTGTCTCTGAGAGTCTGGCATTGTTAGTTTCTATATCTTGTATCTGCTAAGATTGTACAGGAATTGGCTATTGTATCATCATTTCATAAAGTTTATAGACACATTAGGTAAATTAAAAGTTGCCAGGAACTGAGGAGAGGGAAAAATGGGAAGTTATTGCTTAATGGCTTTAGTTTCAGTTTGGGGTAGTGAAAAAGTTTTGGAAATAGATGGTGGTGATGTGTATATTGTGAATACAATTATAAATTGGAAAATATTTTAACTAAATTGAATTGTAAATTGGAAAATAACTAAATTATAAATTGGAAAATAGTTAAAATGGCAAATTTTGTTTTGTACATTTTACCGTATTAGAAACAGTTTTTTAAAAGATGAAAAAATAGCACAGAAGTTGCCAATTGAATTTTTAAAAGAACTGTATGAGAGAAGTTGTGTTTCTCAAAATAGTGATGACCAGATAGCCAAAATACTCTTAAATCCAAATAAAATTATTAAAAACTTTACAGTCTGTTAATCTTATCAAAGGAGGGAAAACAAATAAACAAAAATAAGAGAATTTAACTGTTAGCTACATGATTATTAGAAAGCTGAAATGTTGTAAATGCCTCATACTACCTCTTAATCTCTTTCTTGGGGCATTCAAAACTGCTAGAGCTAAAATAAATATCTGGCTTTTATAGTTCCACAAAATTATATAAATTACAATAGTCAAGAACATTTCTTCTAAGTTAAAAAATATTGTTTTGTTCTGTTGTGGGGGAAAAATATGATATCCTGAACATGGCTTTGAAGTGCTGAAGTGCAGTAACAACCTGTTCCTCTCCAGGAAAGTTTTGTAAGAGCTTTCTGTGAGAGAACTCCGCCTTTATTTGTAAGAAAAGTAAAAGCTTCTGTGTGATGCTGAAAGCAGTTGCTAGGGTGACTATGGTGTGCCCCTTTGCATTCCCAGCACCCCACACCCATACTGAGCTATATTAGTGTCTAATGCACCATTTTCCTTCTCTCTACCTTGCTCTGAAGCTCTCTTTGATTGGGTGAGATACCCTTTCTTCCTCCAATAGTCCCATCCCATTTTCTCCTTTAGCTAATTAATTCCTTCTCATACTTAAGGTGTCATGTTAGAATGAATAGTCCAGTATGTCTTTTTTCACCAGTTTGATTAGGTGTCTCTCTTTTGCACTCTCATGATATTTAAACTCCCTGTATTATAATTTATTGTTAAACTTGTTTGTTTCCCCAATGCATCAAATTTAGAGTACCTTATAATATAGACTACTGAACATTTCTCAGGCATACCTCTTTCCATCACTGTGCTCATTAAGCAAGTAATTTCCTTTTGTCCAAATGGAAAAGTTATAACTTCAACATGGGTTCCTCTGATCCAAAGGCCCATGTTCTTTCCGTTAGGTTATGCTAACTAGTGAATGGTTAAGCAAATGCATAAAAATTGTAGGAAAATGTGTAAGATAGTCTTTCTCTTATCATAGACTATGATTCAAGTAACTTATGTTTGTCAGAATAGTCCCCCAAATCCTTTACATTTTTCTTTATTGTTCTCTCACATGTAGAAGACAATTACATTTAGGAATTGCTCTCTAAATGTGTCCTGCTAGAAGAATCCCAGTTTTTGCAAGGTAGAGATGAGTGCAAAGAGAGTTTCTTCTTCCTCGTAGAAAGTCAGATTGCTTTAGAGTCTATAAAAAATAAATTTACATAGAAAACAAACACACAAACAAAAACCTAACTTATCTCCCTTACTATCTGCAATGAGAAAAACGTCTAAGATATGTTGTAACTTGCCTCTTCGCCTCTTCCACTGTTTTTTACATTGAGCTTTACAATGTTTTCCAACAGTGCTTGCACTGTTTTCCAATGTGTAATCTTTCTTTCTCACTTTTTTCCAGATTGACCACCTATCATTTATAGTTCTGAGCCTATAAGTTAATTATTCGAGATAGAAGAATCTCATAATTTCTGGATAATCTTGGAACATAAACATGTGGGCAACGGCATCTTGTTGGAGTTTGATTTTTATTGTTGTTAGGTGTAACATATCAGATCTGCTGGGGATGGGCTGGTATCCTGCGTTCTTTGAAAATGAAGAGCCTCACAATCAATGTTAGGTTCTGGCCAATAAAAACGTCAACTCCCTCCATCTCCAATAAATCTTTCTAGATGAAAAATAGCATCTGCTCCCCTGCATTACCAGTGTCATAATGTAGATCCCCATGGAGAGGATTCTGTGGAGATGCCACCAGGAGGCAGGAGCTGTTGTAAAAGAGCAGTAGGGGACAGTGACAGAGAAAGGGTTAGAAGTAGAACACCGCTGACTTGAATCCCAATCTATGTTGGATCAAATGATCCCCTTCTGGTAAATCAACAGAGTAACTGTCTATTCATGCTGGATATGTGAAAAGAAAGAGAATAGAAAATTTTATTTTCTGAAGTAGAAACTGACGAAGTAAAAGGATTATTATCTATCTTCTTTCAAAAATAGCACCAGAGGATTGATGCTTGATTGTGCTAATCATCCTCGATTTTTCCTGTTTTGAATTGAATTCAGAAATAACACTAGAGGGATTGGTACATTTATCTTCTTGAAGAAATTGCCCGAACTTTTTAATTTGGCCTTCAAGTCCCTTGTCATCTTGTGGAAATATAGATTGGATTTTTGATCCCTTATTACTCCCACCATAAAGTCCTTTGTTGGTCATGATGGCAGACTTGTTGCTCCTTAAAGCTTTTTTCACATTGAAGCACCATGTGAATTGCTGTCCTATTCCCGGTTCGTACAAACCCGTTCATCCCATAGAATGAGGATTGTGGTTGAATTGGTCACAGTTGTACATAGAGAGACTGACTGACTCATAGCAAGGGTCCCATGAATTCTTGTGGAATAAATGGTTACTTGTTGGTCAGTCTTCTTTTAGCATTCTGGTCCATTAGAGACTCCTTATGTCTAGAGTATTATGAAGTGCAGTATCACAATCCTATGAGACCCCTTTGCTTGAAGCAATTGAGACAGAAAATTCTAGTAAAGAGATTTTACTGAAGTCTTCTTATGCACTCGTTTTTTACATCATATTCTTTTTTCTGAGATAAGACTTTAGAAAGATATCCTAGTCTATTTCAAAAATGGATAAGAAAAGCTGTGCACAGATGGAGAATTTTCTAATGGATGAGAAGGTCAGTTTCCCTGGGGCTACTTGACTTATTTATATGTATCAGGGGATTTTTATGCCAGAACTTTGACTTTGGAGTCAGACAGGACTGGCGTGTGCTGTGCTACCTTCCAAGCATGTGACCCCAGTGAGTGACTTGATAGTTCTGAGTCTTGTTTTTCTTTTTCCTTTGTAAGATATAGATGATACTATGTACCTCACAGTGAGTATTCAGTAGATACTGTTAGTAAATTTTATAGTACAGTATCTAGCACATAATAGACATTCAATAAATGTCTGTGATACCTAATTTCTAAGGGCACAGAGTAAAATCTCTGGTTTAAACTTCATAGTATAGTGAAATAATGATATAACATGCTTAATGTCTAAAATGTAAGCTTTTAAAGAATATAGAAATTATTTAATCCAACAACTGTATTCTCCACATATGAAAGCTCAGGAGTTGAAGTAACAGATTAATCAATGGCAGTCTATTGTGCCCTGCCATGTTTTATTTTTATTTTATCTTTTATTATTTACTTGAAAAGTACATAGACACACAGTTTTTCATTCAGGATAAACCTCAATAAAGTTTCACAAGGAAAACACTGTAAGAATATTTGGCTAAAGGTAGCTATGAAGTTTGACTTAAAGCTTAGCAGTCCACTTGAGATCTTAGAGTGCCAAACATGAAATGTGGATATAACTTTAAAAAGGAGCAGACCAGAATAGAATCCTTAGCTGTCAGTAGATGCAGGAAAGGGGGTTCATAGAAAAAGATTAATGGAACTGCAGTAGGTATTGGCCAATTTTGATTGATTCTTGTGTCTTGGGTTTTTAAAAATTTGCAGAGCAACCAAAGTGTAGATGGAGTGGAATGTAAAAGTTTGTCTAGTTTAAACTTCTGATAACAGAACTTTCCCACCACCTCTTAAAGGCCAAAGCCTTTGAGGTTATGGCTAACCCAGAGAAGATAGATCAATATTTTTTGTAGAATCTTAAGAGGTTTTATTGGCCTCATGTGACCATAAGCCTTATTGCAACAGGTCATGGAAACTTCAAACCTAGCTCAGATGACTAAACTTACAGCAAAATTTGTATAAGTGAAAAATATTGGATACCATAATAACTTTAATAGCTAGTACTTATGGAATTTTTTTCTGACTTACATTATTTTATTTAAGCTTAACAACAATTCTTATGAGGTAACCACTGCCATTCCCATCTCATAGATGTAGAAACTTAGGCTTGAGAGTTTAAGTTGCTCAAGGTCATATAACTAATGAGAGGCAGAACCAGGACCTGAACCAATGCACCCTGACTCCAGAAACTGAACTCAGCTACTTTAGGGAAATGAACCAAGTCATTCATTGTTACAATCACCGTAACAATCAGCATTTCATGACAAACAGCAGGGAGGATGAGTAGGAGGGGCCAGAGTTCTAACTCTGCCATCATACTATTTGATCGCTTGTGATTTGAAAAATTGTCCCAAAAGGTCTCATCTTATTTGACTGTTGTCATATATTTGGTGTCCCTGAGCACCAAGCATTTCACCCATTTCCACTGCAATAGATCAGAAAAAAATACAAAAATCACATAACACTACATTTTATTTGAGGAACTGAGGGAAGGGGTATTGGAGAGAGAAAACAACATACACTAAGACAAAGTCAAGTGCAGATTACTACAAGGTGACCTTACTTACCTCTAAGGCAAATGCAGAATAAATGGTATACGAGCATTGCAAGATGGTTTCTAGGTGGCTTTGACTAACTCAGCTCTTTTCCCCCTCTTCCCTCTTGTAGTTCTCAGAATAACTGTAGAATGTGCTGGGAAAATAGCATCTGAAGACAAGGAGAAAATGTTAAGAACAGCCTAGGCTGTGTTTTTATCCCTCTTAGAACAGGACGTCCTACAATACTTTGGCTCAGCAAATCACAGTATCCCTGAGATATAAAACCCAGAACGGGCTGTTTTTAGGGTCAACCAACTTCAGTGCCATGCAAGGCATGCACGGATGAAACTCCATTTGCTGGGGCAGATTTTCTGAGTGTTGGGTGACCAACTCCCTAGGCTTCTGTTGTCACTTACTGCCTATTTGTGAGTAATCAACCTGCTTCACTTCACTTGTTGTGTGAATATTCTGCCTTACTGGACTTGTGCAAATGAATCGATACCGGTACATGGTATTGACAAGATGTTAAGAGTCTTGTGATAGATACCAGTGCGTGGTAAACCTGTTTCACAAGCCAGAAGAACAACTAATTAGGCCCCCTTCTCTATACTTAGGAAACCAATACAAGCAACTCTAATTCTAACTGGAACCCCATTTGTAGTGAGAAAGTCAGTAAGTGTTTATTAAAATTGGGAGAAAATAGATAGGACAAAAAAGATAAACCCAGAAAGATAAACTCTCATAATTGAATAAGAAAATCCTTCCGAAATATTTATGGCAGGGATGGAGGGCATAAAGGATTGTCAAACTTTTAGGAAAAGGGATATAGGGCTAACACTGGAAACTTTAAAGACAACCATCTAATGCCCTCTTAATACGGCTCCTTGAGTGGTGCTCTTAATATTTTTTCAAAGGAAGAAATCAGTTTTCAATTTCCCTAGGCAAAATATAGTCCAGTTTGTTGGCACGACATAGGATTCCAAAATTTTGGATAGTGGATGCAAGGGAAAGGGAAAAGAAAAAGGAAAGTTCATATGCATAGAATAGTGAATTAAACTGATTCCTGAAGAATGGCAGATAGCAATGGTTGGTAAATTGTTCAGTGTCGAGTATCTCACAGTAGATCGTGTTTTGTTGTGGTTAGGAAGGCAAGATGTAGACACGGATAAATTTATTGAACTGGAACACTCTTTGAGTTATTCTCCTGTGTCCCTGGAGACAGATGGTGAACATGGAGTCAGAGCTGAGCTATACTTTTAGATTTTTCATTCACATTAAGGCTCTAGCATTGAGTGGAAAACATTGGAAGCAGGAGGCCAAAACAAAGCGGTATATTAAGTTACTAGTAAGATGGTGGGAGTTGACCATTTAGAAGTCAAAAGAAGGAGCTACATATGTTATAGGATAGCAGTTAAGTGTCCAGTTTCTGACATAAGATGTCATAGGTTCAAATTCTCACTGATTCACTTATTATTTGATTTCTCATTTAGTTTTCTCATTTGTAAAACACAAATGATGATGGTATTTATCTCACAGGGAAATTGTGAGAGTGAAGTAGGTAATTACATGTAAAGCTCTCAGAACTATTCCTTGCATATCAAATACCAGTTTTTATTTTTATATAGGCCAACCAAATCAGCCACAGATGAGGAAAGACTGCACCCATCTGGAAAAACACTGGACAAAGGGGATATCCTGACTTATTTCACTGGGATGTAATGAGTCTGGGTTCCATTGACAGATTACAGAAAGAGATAAGCCGTCTCATTCTGTTCCAAGCCTTGTCAGGCCCTGAGGCTGAGTTTTCTGCTATGGTCTTACTTTCCAATCAATTTTCCCCGTTGCAATGAGAGGAATCTTTTACAAAACTCAAATCTGATCATGTTGATCCTTTGACTAAAGCTTTCTGTGGCTCGTGACTTTTTTCTTAGAATAACGACCGGGAGAATAAAGTTATCTGTAAGTGTGTGATTATATAATTTATCCTTCAAAGTAGAACACTCTATGAGTGAAGGGGGCACAATTATTACTTAGACAGGACAATAATTGTAACCCAGGACCATCCCAAACAAAGAAGGTCATCTCTTCACCCAATTTTATCCGAATTGCCATTTATGGTTGGTAATTTTGTTTAATCCAGACTGAAAAAATACATTCATGCATCCTCCATCCAGCATCATTCAAGCAATAGGCACCGGTGTGAAACCTGCTTTCTACTCTCCAGCTACTGGCTGCATAAGCAGACATTTTGAACTCACTACAAATACTCTTCTCAGACACACTACTTTATAAATTTCTTTCTTCCTCCTGAAAGGATATTGTCACTCCATTCTCTTGATCTTGTTTTTTTCTTCAGGAACATAAAAGCTAAATTGGAAGCTGTCCCCACTGTGCATACATAGGGAGTATAAACTGGGTTAGCAATATGTGTCATCTGAGCAGGTAAAGAAACATTTCCTGGCAAGATATAGGACAAAGATAAAATACAAACTTTTTTTTTAATGTCTTGTTTTATGTATTTTATTTTTCTTTTATTATTGTTTCTATGTATTTTATTTTAAAGATGTGGGGTGTAATTTAGGATTAGTTATGCAAGTATACATCATACAGGTAAAGTTTGGGCTTCCCATTGATCCCCATTTTGCCTGACTTGAGATTAGGTACATTTACTGATGTTGTTTCTCCCCCACCCCCACCCCAGCAGTACCCTGCTACTGCCAATCCCTTTCTTATAGTATTATGGTAAATGTTCAGAGTCCGCTTATGAATGAGAACATGTGATAATCTGTTCTTTGTTTCTGTGATAGATTACTGAGTATGATAACCCCTGATTTCCTTCTCTTATCTAATTGCTCTAGCTAGGACTTCCAACACAATGTTGAACAGGTGGGGTGAGAGTGGGTGACCAAAATACAAACTTCTGACGGGGTAACCTAGGATGCTTTATAGTCCAGAACTTTAACACAGTTTGCTCATGATGGCATGGGAGAAGAGAAAGAGGGACAGATCCTTCTCAATCACACTTTCAAACACACAGAGAACAACCGAAAATTGTTCTTTTTATTTGAAGATCATTAAAAGAATTTTGCATATTGGAAAGTCAAAAGCTTAAGAAACATTCTTTGAAATGTTGACATCTTTATCACAATCCTTAGTTGCAATATTTAAAGCAATCTTAAGATTTAAAAAACATTGTAAATATTTTAATAATATTGGTTTGTACCTACGAAAGAAGTATAAAATAAACAAGTGTACTTACAAATAATAGTTACATGTACTCAGGAAATAGGGGTTATTTATATATATATTGCATTTTATATGAAAGATTATAATTAAAATATTTACGTTTAGATGACAGAGTATATTAACATGGTATATGTCATTGATTACACTTGCCAATAAACAAACACACTCTGTTTTCTGAGAAACTAGAATATACATTCTTACCTTTCCCTATTATTAAATATACTTTACCCTACTTTGCCATAGTATGCCATGTGTCTGCTTTTCTATTATATTTCTCTGTTGAGAACCTGTTAGAGCTGATGAATGCTTCCCCATAGAGAAATTGTGAGTGAAATTGTTACAGGGAAACCTTTATACATTAACCTAAAATTATTTCATCTTTTAAGAAAATTGAGCCCTAAAATTATTATTGTTAGATTTGTGTTGACTGCAGTAAATGCCTTTTATTTAATTCTGTCTTAAGTTGAAGTTTGTTCCTTGAACTCTAATATCACTCTTCAAGGGGAATAAAATAAAAGACTCCAAAGTTATTCACAGAATTCATGGAAATCCTCTATATTTACTAAGAAATCAAGTCAAGATAAATACTTCCAAATTTGTGTCACTAAGAAAGTAAAAGTTGGCCAGGCTCGGTGGCTCAGCCTATAATCCCACACCTTTGGGAGGCTGAGGTGAGTGGATTGCCTGAGCCCGCGGGTTCGAGACCCGCCTGGGCAAGCGAGACCTCATCTCTACAATAAATCAAAAAAAAAAAAATTAGCCGGGCGTGG
>CAUYQG010230556.1:0-20567 GCA_963574415.1 Tarsius wallacei
TGGTAGCGCGCGCCTGTAGTTCCGGCTACTTGGAAGGCTGAGGCGGAAGGATCGCCGGAGCCCAGCAGGTCGAGGCTGCGGTGGCCGGGAGCGGCCACTGCACTCCAGTCTGGGTGACAGAGTGAGACTCCAACTCAAAAAAAAAAAAAATGTTACCCATCTTGTTATCCGAGAGGCAACTTTAAAAATATGAATTATAAGGACAGATGGTTCTTTAAATTATAACCAAATAGTACCTCTATGTATCTCTACATATTAGGTAATAAAGGAAAGCAAACAATTCTTTATACTCATGAACACTATTTCACAGAAATCACATCAGTCAATGACTAATAGAAATAACTTTAGGGAAAGTAAGCTGTGAAGCATGCTAGAGATTTGCTTTTTGAAAAATCATTAACATTATAATCTCATGTCATCTATCATAGGGCTATCATCATACTATCATAGACTTCTCAAAACTATGCCTAATTGACTGAGTTGAGAACAGTTTTAAATTTCCATATCTCCCTTCTTTTATAGTGAAAATTTAAATCATTGTCAGGGTTAACTTTTCATCACTGATCCTGCCCAAAGGAAAAAAACTACAATTAAAGAACTAGTGTGGGTCGGTCTTGGTGGCTCAGCCTGTAATCCCAGCACTTTGGGAGGCCGAGACGAGTGAATTGCCTGAGCCCACGGGTTCAAGACAAGCCTGGGTAATTTGGTGAGACCTGTCTCTACAATAAATCAAAAATTAGTGTGCACCTGTAGTTCCGGCTACTTGGAAGGCTGAGACAGAAGGATCCCCGGAGCCCAGCAGGTCGACGCTGGAGTGCCCGTGAGTGTGCCACTGCACTCCAGCCTAGGCGACGAAGTGAGACTCCACTCAAAAAAAAAAAAAAAGAACTAGTGTGAGAGCCATGGTAGACACAACCACCATACACTACCACCTAGGGATAAAACCTCTAACAGAGGTTCCAGAGTCTGCTTTGTATAGTGGGGACAAAAAACTGAGGGCATAAAGTCTCTACCTTAAGCCACACGGGTCCTCAGACTGCCCAACCAGTGACAATAACGTAAAATGAAGAATGAAAGAGTCCGATGAGTATCTGATGCCTTGATACACATCAGCCGCTTGACATCATGTAGATAAAGCATCTTAATAATGCATTAAGTGTTACGCTCCATCAAGACATTCATGCTCCATCCTGGGGTTGGAAATAAACCAAAGTGCTTCTACAGCACCTGAATTAGCAAGACATGAGCCACCAAATCTGATTCAACTTAACCAAGCGATATTACAACCCAGACTTTCCGAGGACTATCCTGAAATTTCAAGTATTTATCCCATTGTGAGACCACATAATTCAACTGGGGGTTCACCAAATGGACATGTTGTCATTGTACTTTTGTGATCTGGACTTCCTTGGCTTACCAGCCTGCATGCAAAACAAGGTTTGCAAACAAAAAATAGCATTTCTTTAGCTCATGCCTACCCATAACTTTGGGAATCATAGCCCCACTCTAAATTCCCCCAAATTATTTTTGTGAATTCCAGAGGGCTTATCACAGATACTCTCAAGTTAGATAGATTATCGCAATAGCCTTCTGTCTAGCCTCCCTGCTCTTCACATCACTCCCAGAGAAATCTTTCCAAAGTACAACTCCATTGTCACCCCTCTGCTTTAATTCTTCAATAGCAACCGGGCACAGTGACTCTGGCCTGTAATCCCAGCACTTTGGGAGGTGGAGGTGAGAGGCTTTCCTGAGCCCAGGAGTTCAAGACCAGCCTGGGCAATTTGGAAAGACCTCGTCTCTACCATAAGTCAAAAAAAAGTAGCCAGGTGTGGTGGTGCGCACCTGTAGTTCCAGCTACTGGGAAGGCTGAGGCAGAAGGATCGCCTGAGTCTAGCAGGCTGAGGCTGCAGTAGCCATGGGCATGCCACTGCACTCCAACCTGGACAACAGAGTGAGACTACTACTCAAAAAAAAAAAGAAAAAAAAATCTTCAATAGCTTTAGTTATTGTTCAGTTAATGATTCTCACTCTGCTCTTAGGATAAAGACCAAGATCCTTGCCTGAAAAACCCTCATGACCTGACCTCATTCTTTCTCTTCAGTCAAACCTTTCTCATCTCATGTCAGCCACACTGGCCACCTTTCGGATTCTCAAGTACACTGTGCAAACTGCTATCCCAAGGCCTTTGCACATGCTGTCCCTTCTGCCTAGAACCATCTCTACTAGTTGCCTTCCCCCACCCACAAATTAACTCTCAGTCTTCCTGAAGAGTTTAACTCTGCCATTTTGTTTTCTCATAGAGGCCTTTATTACTCTCCATCTGGGTCAGTTCCCCTAACTATAAACCCATTTCACCCTACACCTCTCCTCTAGAGGCCTTGGCATGTATCATAATTGTGATTATATTTTATCAGTCTGCATTTCCCAGTGAGTGTTAAGCTTGCCATTGTATCCCCATCATCTTTTACAGAGCCTAACGTATGGTTCAATAAATGCTTGTTGGATGGATAAGTGTATTGATAGGGTAAGACTGAAATGCTAAAACAAAGAGATTCAACAAAATTCAAAGATTGAAAAAAGATAACTTATTTTACCTAAAAACCAGTAGGGAGCATTGCATGTCAGGGGCTGGCTTTGCTCCACACAGTCACTCAGAGACCCAGGGCATTGCCCTCATCTGCATGTCCAGGTTGAGTTGATCGATTCCAGCCAGAGAAGGGAAAAGAAGAGCTTGGACATACATATCAGGGGTCTGAAGTCACAGCATTGCAAGTGACACAAGTCACCTCTCACATTCCACATGGAAACACTTAACTGCAAGGGCAGCTGATAAACACAGGATAGTTTGGCAACCAGGTGCCAACGACAATTGTGTTATTACAGAGGAAGAGAGAAACAGAAGTCATGGACAGTTCAGAGTCCCCACCACAGAGAGAATGAACGAATGGAAGGATAGAGAAATACAGCCTTCCCGGCTTCTACATAGCAAGCACCATTTGCCCCTCTCCTTCTCTAGGTTTCTGCCAGCTCCGCCAGAGTCAGCGAGGAAGGGGCACCCAATGCCCGACATCCAAGGCCAGATGTCTCCTTATGCAGCCAAGGCAGCTGGGGGTACCTGTGCTGCTCAGCCCGTTGACTTATGTTCCCAGAACCCCCAGGGAAGGCAACTGACCTTGCTCCTCTTCTTTTACTCGTTATTGTATTGCAGTTTCTCTCTCTCTGAAATTCAGAGTTAAGTCCATGATGGCTGGGCTGGAAAGGAAGTCAAATGATAGTACTGAACTGTACTCAAAGCTAACTAGTCTTCTGACACTGACCATCACCTTGGCCCCAAGTTCCTGAGCAGAGTCTTTTTGCTCAGGTTGAAGTCTCAGGAGACTCATGAGTCCTTCGTGCAAAGACTCCTGGGGAAATTATCCCACATATGGGCTCTCCTGACTACCCAAGCATGTTTGAACCAAAATATTTCACAGAGGTGGTTCTCAAATTAAAACCTTGGGCCAGGGCCAGCCGCAGTGACTCACGCGTATAATCCCAATGCTTTGAGAGGTTGAGGCAGGAGGACCCCTTGAGCCCAGGTGTTCGAAAGCTTGTCTCTACAAAGAATTTAAAAATTAACTGGGTGTGGTGGCATGCATCTGTAGTCCCAGCTACATGGGAGGCTGAGGCAGGAGGATTACTGAACCCCAGAGTTCAAGGCTGCAATGAGCTATGATTGTGACACTGCACTCTACCCTGGGTAACAAAGCAAGACCCTGTCTCTAAAGGAAAAAAGAAAAAAGACCTCAGCAACATAGACTAAAGAAAATGTCTACAAATTGATTTGTTTATCAACTCACAGAGTTGTCAACAAGCCGGAAAAAGGTGTTATATGCTGTTCCAGTTATACTTCTGCATAGCAAACACCCTAAGACTTAATAGCATAAAACAGCCATATTATTATGCTCACATATTCTGTGGGTCAGGAATTTGAACAAAACACAGCAGGAAGGGCTTGTCTTTGCCTTCTGATAACCTCTTATAACTGGATGTTCAACTGGGAAGACGACGAAACGGAGGCTTATTCAACAGCTAAGGGGTGGAGTCATCTGGCATGCTCACATGTCTGGTGGCTGATGCTCGTGGTCAGATGGGGTCTCAGCTGGGCTGTCAGCTGAAACACCTATCTATGGCCTCTTCACATGGCCTGTCCGCGGAAGCTCACTGAGCTTTCTCATGGCACGGTGACTGGGTGCCAAGAACAAATGTCCAACAGAGGGAAGCAGAAGTGCATGGCGCTTTTATGATCAACCTTCAGAAGTCATATGGAGTCACTTCCACCATACTCTGCTGATCAAGGCAGTCACAAAGATCCCCTCAAGTTCAAAAGGAGGGATGTCGCAGACCCCACTGCTTGATGAGAGGAATGTCACAGTCACATCGTAAGAGCATGAGAGGTGGAAGAGACCATTGTCATCCTCTTTGGAAAATAACAATCTGCAACATTTAACTAGCTGTCTCTGATCAAAAGCAGACTTTCTAAAATAAATCAACTCATTAGTAATATTTTTGAGGCGGTAAGGATTTCAGAGTTTTGCTTTACTCACTTGAAAGGCAGAATGGTTAATTCAGACAAATATATTTTACTTCTATGAAAATAAAATCAGCACTAATGGTCCTCAAAGGCTTTGAAGATCAACTGGTTGGACAGACAGTCACATGTGTTTATATCATGTACATACCATCAAAATGCGAGGGTAGAAGGATGGATGACTTGGGGATCACTTCTATACAATTAGGGACATGGCGAACCATAGGGTAAAAGGAAATATTCCCCTTGTAGCTTATATTTCTTTTAATAACTTTTTTCTGTCCCCTAGTAACCTAACTGTCCTCAGGCTTCACCAGCCTGTAAAGTCACTGTAACAACAATGCCCACACTTTATCATTTTATGCCCCTCATTTGCATTCATAAGATTTTGTGGCCATTACCACCTTCTCAGCCTTCAAGTCTCGCCCATTCTGAGAATCTCCAAGCATTATGCTCAAAAACAGGTCTGTCCACACCTTCTGATCTCAATGTACACTGGCAAAGAGCCACTTGAAGGAGGTGTCTGGGTCTAGTCACAGCTGTCAGTGTTGTCCTTGAGAACATTATTCTAGAGGCCACAGTCTCACCTGACATGCTGGTACCACAGCATCCTCCGGTGACCAAGCTGCAGTCTGGGAAAACAGTCCCCATGCCAACTCTGGCAACCAAGCATTCAATCCAGTGCTGGAGGTTCCCCAAGGCCCGCAACATCCCTCATCAAAGTAATTCCTTCTCTTCTGCTATCTCCCTCTGCTTCTATCTGAAACACCTTTTACCTTTGGAGTCAGACCATTAGAAACAGATGGGAAGGCCAGTGTCTGCACCAATCCCAAGCCACAGTCTTTAGGGAGTCAGAGCAGGGCTGGGTTCAGTGCAGCGTAGAAAATGAACTACAGAAGAGAGACAAGAATAAACTTGAGAGAGAAGGGGAGCGAGAGAAACATAGAAAGAGAGACTCACAGAGATTGAAGGAGAGAGAGAGAAACAGAGAGCGACTCAGAGACAGGAGGAGAGAAAGATAGAGAGAGAGACTCACAGAGAGAGAAACAGAGAGAAAGAGAGAGGCTCACAGAGAGAGAAACAGAGAGAGACTCACAGAGAGAAGAGAGAGAGAGAAGCATGGCAGAGTGTTAACAACTGGTGGATCTAGAAGGTGAAGTTTATACATGTGTGTATTTCAACCTTTCTGTAGGTTTGAAATATTTCACAATAAAAAGTTGAGAGAACAATTTTAAAAAGATATAGAAAACAAATAAAATTGCTTGAATGATTACAACCTGAATCCGCTGGTTACAAATATAGGTTAGAGTAATAAAAACAGGAAGGGTTGATGGCCCAGACTAAGGCAGTGGGAGTGAGTATGGAAGCTAGATTTGAGAGAGAAATTTCTGACAGGACACAAGAGGATGTGGCTGATTGGATACAGCCATGAGAGAGGGAGGAGTCAGGGTGACACTACGATATTCAGGTTAAGGGAGATGATACAAGATGAGGATGAGAGAGCAATTCTGTCTGGACACATAGAGTTCAGGTTCCTAGGAGACTTCCAGACAGAGATGGCCAGAAGGAAGACTGGACCATGGGCAAGGGTCTGCACTGAAGTTATAAAGATGAGGAGTCAGTAGAAGCTGGAGCAGGTGCATTCATGAGCTCAGCCAGGAAGATCAAGAAGAAAAGTGAAGATGGGAAGACAAGGATGGGCTGGTGGAGGTGGCTGAGGGGAGTCGGTGTCCAAGATTAACACTCGGTATTAATCCACACTCCATGTTGTCTCCTGGCATAACTCATTTCTGGGCAAATTCCAATCCTTATTAACATTTCTTCTTTCCTTGGGTTTTTTTTTTATTATTTCAGTTTTATTATGCTGGCACAAACGCCAAGTACTTCTCCTAATAAATGGCCTTTTTCATCTGTTATATCACCCAAATGAATCCAAGCACTCATAATTAGCAAGGTTTACATAACAGGTATAATTTCTTGATAATAAAGTCGGCCCATTATCATTGATTTTTCTTAATGGAGCATTTTGCTTTTGAAATAAACAGCAGGCATTAACCAAGGATATCTGGATAGCAATAATATTCAACTCTGATCATAACCTGTTTGCTACTCTCTTGAAACTAATCATAATTCTAGAACAAAATAAAAACATTAGGAGATTAATAAAAGCCATTTTACCAGACAAGGCTCATTCTTCTTTAGTGCTATATTTATCACACAAGGGAAAATTACTTTATTACATGGGTAGCAGTGCATTTATGACAAGGCACTTGAAAAATAAGTCTGATGCTCATTTTGAAACTCCATTTCTTAGTAGTCATAAGCCATACAGTCATCAGAAACACTTTAAAAAAAAGAAACAAGCTAACTACCACATGCATTTAAGTGCTTTGTTCTCATTAATAAAAAGACTTGGTAGGTGTATATATTAGCGTTTAGACTGTTGATATATGGTTTATGTTAAGTCATAAATGAAATTTAATACTGTGGCCATAGCAGATCTAAATACAGTCCTGTGCCACGTAGCAATATCACGGTCAATGATAGACTGCATGTAAGATGGTGGTCCCATAAGATTATAATACGGGTACTTACCATTGTGTGACAATTGTCTATAGCATTCAATACACTAAAATGCTGTACAGATTTGTAACCTAGGAGCAACCAGCTATGCACATAACAGCCAGGTGTATAATAGGCTACACCACCTAAGTTTGTCTAAGTACACTCTGTAATATCTGCACAACAATGAAATTTCTTAAGGATGCATTTTTCAAAACATACCCTTTTCATTAAGCAAAGCATGACTGTAGTTAGACAAAAGAGGCTTTTCAATTATTCAGTAATTTTGTACAGTCAAGCAAATAATTCCAGGGAAGGAGGGAAATGTCCCTTCTGACTAAGCTACTCTGACTGGCAGCACTTAGAAGATCAATGGGTAAAGCCAGGCGCAGTGGCACACACCTGCAATCCCAGTACTTTGGGAGGCAGAGGCAAGAGGATTACCTGAGCCCAGGGGTTCGAGACCAGCTGGGGCAACTTGGCAAGACCTCATCTGTACAATAAATTAAAAAATTAGCCAGACACGGTGGCATGCACCTGTAGTTCAAGCTACTTGGAAGGCTGAGACAGAAGGATCGCCTGAGCCCAGCAGGTCGAGGCTGCGATGGCCATGAGTGTGCCACTGCACTCCAGCTTGGGTGAGAGAGTGAGACTCCAACTCAAAAGACAAAAATTTTTTTTAAAAACATAAAAATAAAAAGACCAATGAGTAAATCTCTGGCCGGTGTCTGCCCCACCCCAACCCCACCCTAAACAAGCATTTCCAGGCGTGCCCAACTGTGGCAGAGATTCCTATCACAACCCATTCTCTTATTTCAAGATATGAGATACAACAGGAATAGCTGTCTGACCAGGGAAATCCATTTCCCACTCCATGTGCAGCCAGGTGGAGGCATATAACTCCTTTCCACTTCGAAGAGGGACGAGAGTCACCGGTGCCACTTTTGGACTGAGGTTTCAAAGAAGCAGGCATCTCTTCCCACTGCTCTCACCTTCCCCTTCTACCAGCTGAATGTCGGTGACAACCATGTCCCAAGGAACAGCAGATCCTCCAGATGGAAGTCTTCCAGGCCCTGAATCACCAGGCAGGGAGAGAACCGTCCACTGGCCACCAGTCTGTTAAGTGAGCAAAATATAAACTCCTGTTGTGTTTGAACCATTGAACATTTTGGGTATATGTGTGACAGCAGGTCTAATATACCAAAGAATGCCACATACATGGAAGGACCCAAAAAAACCAGAATTATCTTTTTTTCTTTTTTGGAGGGCAGGCCCCTTATAGTACAGGCTTTTCCACGAGGTAAGTATTCTAGGAACCCACCAGCATCAGTGTACTAGCTAACATTGCTGTGAGAGTCTGCATTTGGCTTCAGTGAATTTTTCTTTTTTTTTGAGATTTGTTCAGCTTGTTTGCCCATTGCATGATGGGTGATTTACAAGACCACCTGCCCCCATCACACTGAAGGTTCAGTAGTTTTTCACCAAAAATGGCATGACCCCATGCCCCACCCTCTCTTTTCACCTGATCTCACCCTTAGCAATTTTGTTTGTTTGTTAGTTACCCGGATGAAAAAAGTCCTCAAAGGGAAATGTTTGCTGACGTGGAAGAGGTAAAACAAAAAACGGCAGAAACACTAAAAGGCTTCAACATGGACAAGTTCAAAAACTGTTTTAAGCAGCGGGAAAAGTGTTTTGATAGGTGTATTGCATCAAACACGAAAAGTACTTTGAAAGTACAGTTTAAACATGTAAGAAAAAATACTTTTTTTATAAATAAATTCCAGTTTTGGGGGGGTCCCTTCCATATATGCTCACAAACAAATAAAGTCTGCTATCCAGCCACATACTGTGTGCCATGGCTTCTTCATTTCTATGTCTGCAACACAAGGCACCTCAGTGTCAACCAGGAACTACCACGTCTGCTAGGCTGCACATCTGCATTACATCAGTGAAGCATATCCACCATTTCTGCCAGGATCACCAGACGTTGCTGCCATAGCAACCATGGACCACTGTTCCACTGGCACTTCCACTGCCTGTTCAGGGTGCTGATGCTCTGGCCTGGTACACCCACATCTTCTGCCACCTGCTACCTCTTCCCTGGGAGCCCTTGAAGCATGTAAACTCCTCTAACCTTTTGGCCAAGTAGACGAACGTGTCTCTCCATTTCAATGTTACACTCATTTGACTTCAAGCAACTTAAAAGGAAAATCCAACTCACTGTGGCTTCAGCAATAGAAGCACTTACTCATCTCGTGCTTATCGATGTCTGGAGTTGCTGAGCTCCAGGTTTGAGGCAGCATCCCCACAGTGCCATCCATCATCTAATCGCTCTCTGTCTAGACTGGTCATTCTCAAATGTCAACTTTTCACTGTTGGGCATGTCACCTCCTGATCACAAAATGGCTGCCAGCGATCCAAGGTGCACATCTTCACACAATATCGCGTGGGAAAAAGGTAGGAGATATTACTCCCAGAAGCCCCCCTGCAGCTTTCTCCTCACATAGTATTGAGTAGAATGGCAATGCTTAATCATCCTAGCTCCCGGGGCTCTGGGAAAGAGAGGCTTTGCCACAGAGTGAAATTGCCATTAAAGGCATAAGCCAATCATTGATTTTAACCCCCACAGCTGGCATAAGCCCACCTACCCCCCCAAAAAAACAAGGTTGTTGAAAGGGTTTAGTCTTTTTGCCTCAGCATAGCTATTAGAAAGTTTCAGACATTCTCCTGCAAAACAAGCAGCAGCCTATCCCATCCCATCCATCTCAGTAAATCTCCTTCAGATGCAAGACCAGGATAGCCCAACCATTCGTGGTTTAGCATAATAATCTCTAGTAAACTTGTAGGTTCCTTGTCAAGACCGAAGATCAAAGATCATCCTTTGGCTGGCCAAAGTCATAAAAGTAATAATATAACCACCTTTGGTCAAGGAATTTGTGAGTTGCAAATGTCTGAGTTTGTGAATTGCAAATGTCTAACAACTCTTGCAGGAATCCTCCCCCACCTAGGGTTAACCCAATCAGCCCTTGGTGACCTACATGACACAGATAAGCACTACCATGGCAGCAATCATGTGACTAACCCACCCATCTGCCTGCTGTTCATCACCTGACATCAGTACCTGCGCTTGCCGGCCCCTTCGTGATGACGTGGAGCAGACCACCACCCAATCACCTTAATGATCTTTCCCCATCTAGGGGAATGGTTAAAAGGACTCAACCACAAGCAACCAGGACCATTGCCTTGCTAGACTCTGGTGTGGCCCTGTGCTCTTTGAGCTATGGCTGTCGTCAGGCTTCCTGGCTTTGGTCCCCCTCCCCCACCTTGGGGAAGTGAATCTTCTCTCTCCTTTCTCTTTCTCTCTCTAATTTACTTTTAAGTAAACTATTCTTTCTTTACCTCTTTGTGTGTTGCAATTCTCTGCGTTTAGTCGGATCTCTGGGTTGCCAGCGCGCACCTTCAGCTTGCTGGCTCTGGCAGCACTGCGCCTCCCTGCGTCTCTTCTGCCTCTCCATCCATTTTCCCTCACCCTACCCGAACCCTAACAATTGTGTTTGCAAAAAGGAAGGGAGATGTCTACTGGGAGTATAGGGGTAACTAACAGTGCCTGCCACAGATTCAAATTCTGCAATATTGCCTTCCACACACAGAAAAGTTAGTCAAAGTCTTCTCTATTTTCTATAACCCAGACATGAGTCCATGGGAGACTGGCAAGATACAAGGCTGAGTGACAGACATCTGTCCCCTATGTCACCCATACACACTCTGGCTGTGAATGTAGTTTTGATAACAAGTCAAGCTTGTCAAGTCTGTCTCCCTCTCTCTTAACCCGAGTGCTCACCTACCTGGAGTCATCAAACAGGCTTCTTGGTAGCAGAGCCCTACTGGTTTGGGAGATGAGTTCACACACGTGTATATTTCATAAAAGTCATCATTTGGGTTCAAGCCACAATTTACCAGCCCTGTCCCACCACTTTTCATTTTCCCTTGACAAGACTTTAAATCAACAAGCACATCATTTTCAATACAAGCCTAATACTGGTCAGAATGTTTCAGAAAAAAAAAGTCTCATTGGAGAACATGTATATATCCTTATACATTTCAAAAAGAAAATACTGCTAGTGTTAAAGTCACATTGACAATAAATGCTAATAAAGACAACAGACCATTGAATCAATATTAACCATATTTGAATGTGAGAAAAATCAAAGATTGTCATAGGAAGCACACTACTTGTCAGAAACGGTATGTGTTAATAATTCTGAGAGAAAAATTCTAATTCATCCACAACTTCAAAGGGTAACATTTCCCAGGGGAAATTAAATTAATCATAGAAAAGGAAAGTGCAACAGAATTAAATGCATTTTTTAGGCTCTCGATATTTTCCTTCTACCAATTTAAATGAATTTCCAAAATCATGGGCTCTGGCCGGTGAAAAACTCCAGCACAATCTGAGATGAGGCTTTCTGATTGTTTCTATTCCATACTGAGGGCAGTTCAGAGGCCCCTGTGATAAGGCAGGCAGTGCAGCTCTTCCTAAGTTTCCGATAGAGAGAGTGAATTTATTAAAACACAGCATCTATCCACATGCTCACAGGTAGGATGTCTTCGGGGCTTCAGTTTAGGTTGGTGATTTCTAATCTGCATAAATTTCCCTGGAACTGACTGTAAACTAGTTAAATGGTTGGCTGGTGACAAAAAGATGAGGAAAATAATGAATGCATATAAAGCAGCACAAAAGATTTGGAGGGATTTGTATCTGCTCTGTAATTATGTTGGCGCATGGGAAATTAAAATTCTTCTTGGCCTCTTCCTTTCCTCCCTTCCCCCAGGCCTCCTCATCCTGTCCCCAATAAAAGAACTCCCAGAGCAAGTGGGAATTGTAGTTTGAGGTCAAAGAAAGCAAAGAGAAAGGAAGATGAAGGGGAGAGATGAAAAGAACAGCCCGGGGAGGGTTCTCCATGCCCCCCATCGAGGCAAGGGGCTTGCACACAACCAAGAAAGACTATCTTAACTACCAGGTCTGGGCAGTTCAAGGAAGAAAATAGTTCAGACGAATTATTTTAACCTCCTGCTTCTCTCCAAGCTTGCACATTGTAGTATGATTATCTATTTACCTTATTCTTCTAGAGCAAGGGTGGGCAACCACAGCAGGGCCAAATCCAGCCCACCACCTGTTTCATACCACCCTCAAGAACAGTTTTACATTTTCTGGCTAGGCTAAGTGGCGCATGCCTGTAATCCCAGCCCTGCAGGAGGCCGAGGCGGAAGGATTGCTTGACATCAGTCTAGGCAACATAGTGAGAAGTCGTCTATACAAAAAAATTAGCTGGGCGTGGTGACACATGCCAGCAGTCCCAGCTACTCAGGAGGCTGAGGCAGAAGGATCACCTGAGCCCAGGAGGTCAGAGCTGTGTGTGGTGAAGCGTGCTTGTGCCACTGCACTCCAGCCTGGGTGACAGAGTGAAATCCTGATTAAAAAAAAAAAAAAGAATGGTTTTATATTTTCTAATGATTACGATACAGGCTGAGAGGGACCCTAAAGCTGGGGTCCCACCAGAGATACCCAGGATGTAAGAAGATCCCAGAAGTGGTTCAGCCCTTGAGACCAAATGGGTTCTTGGCTTCATACAGGAAGGAATTCAAGCACTAGCAGTAATTGGGGGATGAAAAGTAGACTTATTAAAGAAATAGCCTGGGCTGGTCCATAGAAAGTACAGCAGCCAGACATCACTGGAGTTTTATTTTTATAGGGATCTCTTAATTATATGCTAAGCAAGCGGTGCATTATTCATAGGTTTTTCGGGGAAAGAGGCGGGACGTTCCTGGAATCAAAGGTTCCTTCCCTTTTTAAACCATATACGGTAATTTCGGGGGGTTGCCATAGTAATTGTAAACTTCGCTGGTGGGAAGGTCTTCCAGCATGCTAATACATTATAATTAGCATGTAATGAGCAAAAAAGACAAGCATAAGTCACTTTTAATGCCATCTTGGTCTTAGCTGATCTCAGCTAGCTTTGGCCAGTCTGCTTACTCTACCCCATCTTGTCAGTGAGGTCCAGGCCTTGTGGCCTTCATTTTGGGAAACTAGTCCTGCCAGATCCCTATCTCAGTTACATATTTAAATGTTACCTAAATACCCACATAATACACCCAATTTTGCCTCACAGAGTCTAAAACATGTACTTAAAATTTTAAGAAAAAGTCCTCCAATCTCTCATTAGATTAGACATCCAGGGGTCAGCACTGACCATTTATATTCTTATCTTTTGGCCCCAACAATGCCCAATGCTTGGATGAATGAATAAAAGAAAGGTTCTGAGAGCATCCTGGAATAGGTGGAAGACATCTTTCTTTCATTCTCAAATGAGAAAACCCAGCCTAGAGATGTTCATTGACTGACCAAAATCCAACTGCTTTTTAGTGGCAGAACTAAAGCTAGACTCCCCTGCACAACATACCACCTTGATTCAGTGCTGCCCACATTAAGCACTGCAACACCTTTTGAGGTCTTTCAATCAAACAAATCAACCTCTGTGCTTCAGTAAGATACAAAGGCACAGCTCTTCAGAGAGTACCTGGATGAAAAGAGACAGATGCCATTAGCAGGAAGTTCAGAAAAGTTCATCATGTTCCTAAAGATAGGTACCATTTGAACCCAATACTGCCAGGCACGGTGGCTCACACCTGTAATTCCAGCACCTTGGGAGGTGGAGGCAAGAAGATTGCCTGAGTCCAGGGGTTCGAGACCAGCCTGGGCAACTTGGCAAGATCTCATTTCTACAATAAATCAAAAAATTAGCCAGGTGCGGTGGCACGCACATGTAGTTTCAGCTACTTGGAAGGCTGAGGCAGAAGAATCGTTGAGCCCAGCAGGTAGAGCCTGTCGTGGCTGTGAGCATGCCACTGTACTCCAGCCTGGGTGATAGAGTGAAACTCCAAAAAAAAAAAAAAAGAAGGAAACTCAATATCTGGGTAAGTGACAAACCTGATATGGTCCTAAGCAATTTATGATTATACGGACTCCTGGGGAGACACTGAAAAACAGGACTGTTTACTATGAAATTCAAAACTGAGTTGTAATGTACTTAATGGTAAACTAAGAGAGAAAAACACATTGACAAAATAAAAAGAAATAATTTCTCTGTATCTGCTCAGAATAGCATCAGAGAGAAAACAATTCACTTGGCACGTTTTATGCCCATTTTGAATGTCTCTAGTGATAAGAGTTTCCAACTCTTTTCCAGGGAAGTTACTCCCTAAACTAATATTTTTTGTTGTCGTTCGTGTTTTCCAAGGCAATAGCTCAAGGTCTAATGGGTTTATTCAACACTCAACACAGATGCTGAGTTGAAACCTTTGTAATCATTATCTAACCCAAACTGTTTTATAATTTTTTTTGCTATGTTTTCAAAAGCTTGGGGATTTAAAACCCTGACATGTATATTTTAATAAATACTGATGCTCCCTTAGGAATTTAGGAGGAAAGAGTCGATACATTGGGTATGGGGTATAACTAAACACTTTGACCCGTTATCTGGACATAATTAGTATAATGCTATTGCATGGGTGATTTGTGGCTGTGTGTTATCTGCACAGAGTTAGAGAAAAACTCTTCCTTCCTCTCTCTGGAGTGTTCTTTTGAAAGTCTTACTGCTCTAGTTAGTTCAATGCTATTTATTTTTACTGTGTTCATTATTTTAGTACTCAGGAGTAATGTTCAATGTTTAGCAACAATAAATTTTATTTCCCACATGTCAGTCTGGATACAAAGCTAATACAAATCTCTCTAAATCTTTTGTGCCATCTAGTATGCATTCATTATTTCCTTCATCTTTTTTGCTACCAGCCAACCATTTAACTAGTTTACAGTCAGTTGCAAAGTAATCTATGTAGATTAGGTATCAAAAGTGTCATCCAAAGCCCTCAAGGCATCTCACCTGGCCCTCTCTGCAGTAGGTTGGGTTTTTTCCTCTATCAAAACAACCAGCATACACCCTATTTAGACCTGTGGCACTGGCTTTATTTAATTTAATCTCCAGAACACACACTCGCTAATCATCATCAATCAACCAACAATTATTTATTTCCACCCATGTAATGCTCTCCTAAGGAGTCGCTCTGGGTAAAACAATAAAACCAGAATAAATGATGGCAGATGGCAAAAAAGTGAATTGAGCAAGTGATTTTTCAGTGTTATTTTAAACTTGGCTAAGGATTTTAGAAAGTCTTATCCTTTCAAAAGTGAGTGTCAGCCAGGTTCAGTGGCTCAGCCTGTAATCCCTCACTTGGGGAGGCTGAGGTGAGTGGATTGCCTGAGCCCGCGGGTTTGAGACCCTCCTGGGCAACTTGGCAAGACCTCATCTCTACAATAAATCAAAAATTAGCTGGGTGTAGTAGCGCACGCCTGTAGTTCCAGCTACTTGGAAGACTGAGGCGGAAGGATCGCCTGAGCCCAGCAGGTCGAGGCTGCGGTGGCCGGGAGCAGCCACTGCACTCCAGTCTGGGAAAGAGTGAGACTCCAACTCAAAAAAAAAGTGAGTGTCATACACACAGAGTAGAAGCAGTAGAAATGTCTTCGTTTCAATTTACAGAAGGAAGGACAAAAGACAATCTACCTTAAAATACAATTTTACTCTTTAATCTATGTTGAACACTTTGTAAATGTTGCTCATACACAACAAAATCCTTTGTCTGTTTAGGCTACATTAAAAGTTTCCCTAAAGTAAATCAATTAGACCAGGCTCAGTGGCTCAGCCTGTCATCCCAGCGCTTTGGGAGGCTGAGGCAAGTGGATTGCCTCAGCCTGAGAGTTCGAGACCAGCCCAGGCAACTTGGCAAGAGCTTGTCTCTACAATAAATCAAAAAAATTAGTCGGACATAGTGGCACACACATGTGGTTCCAGCTACTGGGAATGTCGAGGTGGAAAGGATCGCCTGAGCCCAGGGCGACATAGTGAGATTCCCACTCAAAAAATAAAATAAAATAAAGATGTCAAAGTCAAAGAGAAGGCCAAATCCAGAAGGAGAGAAAACCACAGAGGGAAAGGGAGGCATATCTACATGCCCTTTTTCTCTACATCTTCCCCACCTACTATCAAGGCAGCAAAGCTTAAGACTGAGCCATGAAGACAAGTCTATCATGAAAGATTTGAGAGCAGGGTGAAGCCATAGAAGTCAGAACAATCAACTTCTTTTACAAACAGGTCTTCACAATACTGTTAATGAAGCTCTGTCTGAATTTTCTAAGGCTCTAATGAAGTCATTCCCCTCACCTACCCCACTCCCCCAAAAAACAACCTGGCCTTTGGTGAGATAGTATGTAGGCCATGTTCAGCATGTTTTATTTATGCCTTTCTATTGTGTTAATTTTAAAATGACCTCTGAGAAGCACCAAATTTATAAATAGTAAAATTGCCCATTTTATATTCCTTAATTTGTTTACTCATTTATTCATTATTTAACTAAACAACCACACAGACAATATGTTAGACATAATGCTACCACTGGTAAACACAAAACAATGACAAGTAGTATTCTTCAATATTGAGCATAATATTACACAACTTTTTTTCTCTCTACTTTACTTGTACTACATAATTACTTCTTTTCTTTTTTTTAGCTTTAAGTAAAATTTTTATTGAAGTATAAC
The DNA here is from genome assembly GCA_963574415.1 of Tarsius wallacei. Taxonomy (NCBI): domain Eukaryota; kingdom Metazoa; phylum Chordata; class Mammalia; order Primates; family Tarsiidae; genus Tarsius; species Tarsius wallacei. Next base: position 16,785 of record CAUYQG010230556.1, read on the forward strand.
ATGCGTGGAGAATAGTGCATAGATCTAAGAGTATAATGGAATGTTTTTTTAGAAAGCATACACTCAGCATAACCAACAACCCAATCAAGAGCTAGAACTCTTCCAACACCCCAAAGCCTTTCCTCATGCCTTATTCCAATCATTACACACTCCCACCTCAAATGGAGCCACTACTCTGACTTCTTTTTGTTTGCTTGTTTGTTTGTTTTGCTTCCTTTTGCTCAAGGGAGATTGAGTCAGAACAAAAGATTTCAGGCTGCCCAACTCAAATCATCCGGACAATACAACCAAAACCTGCATCAAATGCAAACACAAATTCACCCAAGCAAAATGATGGTGTTAGGTCAATAAAACCTACAAGCAACATACTGAATTTCTGTACCAAAGCACCATAGGCAGGAGTTCCCAACCCCCAGGCCACGAACCTAACATGGCCTGTTAGGAATTGGGCCGCACAGTAAGAAGTGAGCGGCAGGCAAGCAAGCAGTTTCATCTGTATTTACAGCTATTCCCCATCGCTCATATTATTGCTTGAACTCTGCCTTCTGTCAGATCAGTGCTGGTACTAGATTCTCATAGGAGGTGAACCCTATTGCAAACTGCAAATGCGAGGGATCTAGGTTGGGCTCCTTATGAGAATCTAATGCCTGATGATCTGAGGTGGAGCTTAGGCAGTGATGCTAGCGCTGGGGAACGGCTGCAAATACAGATTAACGTTAGCAGTAAAGTCTGACTGCACCCCCCTGTCCCCGTCTGTGGAAAAATTTTCTTCCATGAAAGTGTCCCTGATGCCAAAAATGTTGGGGAACCACTGACCTAGGATACTCTGGCATTTTATCAGATTGGACAATCTAGTCATTGGTTCATCTGTAAGTTTTCTTAAAAATCCACCAGCATTTTACCATGTCTCCATATACAAAATAAAATAAAATTAAAATGTGGGTCATGGTTTCCACAGTGGATTAGTAATTAACCTGTTCCTATTGGGGCTGCTTTTCCACATCTCTTTTCATACAGTAAGTCCCTTCAACATTATTTTAGTCTCCTGGACGATTTCAAATGAACAATAGCCCAGCCTTCATTGATAAGCACATTACAGTGCCCGGACCTGGTTTTCCTGCCTCTTCTTCAGGGGTAGCTCAGAGGCAGCACCAGGAGGACATGCCTAGTCTTTCTTCGACATCCCGTGCTTTGATGGTGACTCCAAGCGGGCAAAGTCCCTTGGCTAGTTTGCATGTTAAAGGTACTCCTGGCAGGTATCTGGTTGAAGATCTGAAAGCCTGAAAGCCACTCTCTTGTGTGAGCAAGGGCAAACTCTCTTTAGTGACATGAATTGACAATAAGAAGCATATCCAACAAACTTCCTGACCCTTTGTACCCCCTTTTAAAGCCAGAAAACCCGTATTAAAGAAAGTTTGGGCCTCATGTTTTCTCGTGTGTCACTCTGCCCTTCTTCCCCCAGTTGCCAGCAGCATAAAACATTGCAACTTGTCACAACTTCTTAATTCTAGCAGAGGCAGAAATCTGTCTCTGTTTTTTAATAATTTTTTAACTGTTTTCAATTTCTGATTTCATTTGCGTATCACTCACTTATTTTCTATAGAGAACAGAACAAAAGTGCTTGAATCATGCATAAAAGCCTTTAAAAGGCATTTATCAGATAAAGCACTTTATATTATTAAGCACTGTAAAATTATTATTGCACATCACTTTTATTACGTGGCTCATTTTAAATGGGCCAGAATATTTTAATCATCAAAAAAAGTCATAGTTTACAGCTTAAAATTGAAAATATATCTGCACATTTTTCCATAAAATATGCACGCATGATTTTCAGCTCCATTTAACTAATGTGTTTTGGAAGTATGTTACAATAGGAAATGCAACAAATCTCAGTCAAGGAAAAAAGTAATATGGAAAGTGTGATTAATAACAATATATATTTTTTCATTTTACAGAAGTCCTTATTTTGAAATATGAATCATTTTACATAGATAACCTCTATATTTCCATGCTGTTTATCTAACGTGTAGTATATTACAACTATAGGTGCAGAATTGCAAATTACATCAAAGAAACAAGCCGTCAAAACAACATAAATTACCCACAATGTACTTGCAAAGAAAAATTGCAACTGCTAGAGAATTAAAGAGTAATCAAACAAATCAGATAATGGTCACAGCATAGATGCATCGAGGTTCAGAAATGAAATATATTTGCAACTGCATTACTGAAAATTATTTCTTAATTGAACTAGTGATGTAAAGATCATTTGGGTTAGTGACCTTCACAACCAGCTCCTGGTAAGCTTATAAAACATGAACGCTCCTGTGTGTAAGACACACATTTTCCTGACTGTGTCACTTTTCCCAGATGTGACTTCACAGTAAAACTAAGCCAGTTTTTAAACTGTGCATTGAAAATTTTGGATGAGAGCACATTTCTGTAAGGCAAAATTGGTTTGTGGTTTCTACTGTAAGAAAGAGAATTACTGTGCACAGCATACGAAGTCTAATTTTATGGTTTGCATGGTTGGGTAGTAACTAGGGTTTTCAGCTGAACCACACATGTCATGAATAACAATACACTGAATTTACATAGCTATTTCCTCAGTGGAATTCCAAAGACTACATAATCTCATTTGGACACATAACGTTTCTTCTAGGAGGTACAAACTAGGGAACATCTCCATCTTAAACAATGGAAAAGAAAAGACACATGGAGATTGGACCCAACCTCGCACCAAATAGATTAGAAAGTAGAACCACCAGCCACGGCTGGTGGTTCACGCCTGTAATCTCAGCACTTTGGGAGACTGAGACAGGAGGATCACTCTTGGCCAGAAATTCAAGACCAGCCTGGGCAACGGAGCAAAACTTTTTCTACAAAAAATAGAAAATAAAAATAGTCCAGACACGGTGGCTCAGGCCTGTAATCCCAGCACTTTGGGAGGCCGAGGCAAGAGGATTGCCTGAGCCCAGGATTTGATATCAGCCTGGGCAATTTAGTGAGACCTCATCTCTACAATAAATCAAGAAGAATTAGCTGAGCGTGGTAGCACACGCCCGTCGTTCCAGCTACTCGGAAGGCTGAGGCGGAAAGATCGCTTGTGCCCAGCAGGTCGAGACTGCGGTGACCGTGAGCATGCCACTGCACTGCAGCCTGGGCAACAGAATGAGACTCCAATTCTAGATAAATAGCTGGGCATGGTACACACACACACACACACACACACACACACACACACACGGTAGTGTTCTGGTTAAGAACAGAACTTCCAAGAATCACTTTAGAGAGATTCCAAGTACCATGCTTCTGCTTTGTGTCCAGATGCTGCATTTTCACAGCAGCAAGCATCAGATCATCACTGTAAGACAGACAAGCTTCAGGATCAAGAGAATCAAACCTGTGCATTTTCACCAACCTCCCCTCAGCACCCCTTCACACCAGGCCCGCCACCAACCACCATCACCACCCTGGCTGACACTCATACCACCTAGCTCTGTCACAGGACTGTGCCTTTGAGGGCCCATACCTATCCCTTGCCACATCCTCCAATAACTCTAACCTCCCTAGACGTTGGTTTCTACAGGATGGATCGCCTCTGCTCATTCCTTTGAATTTTCTTATTCTTTCTGTTTTTAATTTTTTTTTTTTTTTGTGAGTCAGGGTCTCACTCTGTCACCTAGGCTGGAGTACAGTGGCACAATCATGGCTCACTGCAGCCTCAACCTCCTGGGCTCAAGCAATCCTCTCACCTCAGTCTTCTGAGTAGCTAGGACT
>CAUYQG010230557.1:0-16777 GCA_963574415.1 Tarsius wallacei
TCCTGCAGTAGAATGTCTGAATGCTTTCTAATGGTTACACTGAGGCAAAAAGACTAAAGAAAAAGCTAAGTTTCTTCTAGGTTTCTATAGGTACCTTTCATATATGAGTGGTTTCTAATTTTGGCTCTTATACATAGCACAGCTGTGATCATTCTAGTATATGTGCTTTGGTGAATACATGGATGCTTTTCTGTTGGGTATGCACATAGGAGTAGAGTCCCTGGGCCACAGGGTATATGTGTTTTCTTCCTGCTCCAATTGTTAAAGGATCTTTTTTTCCTTTTTGAGTTGGAATCTTACTCTGTTACTGAGGCTGGAATGTCGTGACATGATCATGGGTCACTGCAGCCTCGAAATCCTAGCCTTCCACCTCAGCCTCCTGAGTAGCTGGGACTACAGGTGTGCACCACCATGCCCAGTTATCTTTTTATTCTTTGTAGAGATGAGGTCTTGCTATGTTGCCCAGGATGGCCTCATACTCCTGGGCTCCAGCAATCCTCCTGCCTCAGCTTCCAAAAGTGGTGGGATTACAGGCATGGACCACCATGCTCAGGCAAAGAAATATTAAAGACATCCTTCAAGCATAAGGAAAATGATATGAAACAGAAATCTGGAGCTACACAAAAGGGTACCAGAAATAATAACCATACTCAAAAACATACTTTTTTTCTTACATTCAATCCTCAAAAGAATTGACTGCTTAAAGCAAAAACAACAATGTATTACGGGTTTATAACAGATGTAGATTCAAAATATAGTAGCGTAAAGCACAGGAATAAAGAAATGGAAATATACAACTGAAGATTCTTATGCAATATCAGAAAAGATATAATATCACTTGAAAGTAAACTTTGGTAAGTCAAACATGTACACCACAGGCCCTGATGCAACCACTAAAATGACACAACAACGAGTTATGACAAATAAGTCAACACAAAGAACAGATAAAGCAAATAGAAAATAGCAAGATGATATCATATGAACAGCATTAAATGTAAATTGTCTAAACATACAGCTAAAAAGTAGCAACTAGCCAGGCTCGGTGGCTCAGCCTGTAATCCCGTGCTTTGGGAGGCTGAGGTGAGTGGATTGCCTGAGCCCGCGGGTTCGAGACCCACCTGGGCAACTTGGAGAGACCTCATCTCTACAGTAAATCAAAAATCAGCTGGGCGTGGTAGCGCGTGCCTGTAATTCTGGCTACTTGGAAGTCTGAGGTGGAAGGATCGCTGGAGCCCAGCAGGTGGAGGCTGCAGTGGCCGGGAGCAGCCACTGCACTCCAATCTGGGCGACAGAGTGAGACTCCAACTCAAAAAAGAAAATTAGCAGAGATAGAGTGATTTCATAATAACAAAAAGTCCAGCTCATCAAAAGGATGTAACAGTACTAAAGACTTATACACCACTTCAAAATTGGAAAAGCAAACACTGATAAAATTATAAGAGTAATAGACAAATTCATAACTGATTTCAACACCAGATTTCAACACCTCATATCAATAACTTTTTTTAAGTTGGGGTCTTACTCTGTTGCTGGAGTACAGTGGCATGATCACGGCTCACTAGTCTCAACTAGTCCCCTCTTAGTTGGGACTACAGGTACACACCATGATGTCCAGCTAATTTTTTTTTGGAAGAGACAAGGTCTCGCTATGTTGCCCAGGCCGGTCTTGAACTCATGGGCTCAAGCAGTCTTCCTGCTTTAGCCTCCCAAAGTACTGGGATTACCCGGCATAAGCCACCGTGCCTGGCCCTCCATCTCAATAACTGATAGAAAAAGTAGACAGAAAAATCAGTAATGCTGTAGAACACTTGAACAACACTCTCAACTAACTTCATCTAATCAAGACTTATATAGAATATCCTACCCAACAGTAGCATAATACAAATTCTTTTCAAGTACATACAATATTTACCAAGATAGACATTATTTTAGGCCATGAATCAAGTCTCAACAAATTTAAAAGGACTTAAATTGTACAAAACACATTCTCTAACCATGATGAAAGGAAATGAAAAAACAACAACAAAAACTTCTTAGGTAGTCCCAAAATATTTAGAAATAAAACAACACACTTCTATATAACCCACTGGTCAATGCTGAAATCAAAATGAAAATCAGAAAATATTCTGAACAGAATGAAAAGGGAAACATTGTATATAAACATTTGCAAGATGCAATTAATGTAGTACTTAGAGGGAACTTTTTTTTCTTTTTTTTTGAGTTGGAGTCTCACCCTGTTGCCCAGGCTGGAGTGCAGTGGCATGCTCATGGTCACAGCAGCCTCGACCTGCTGGGCTCAAGCGATCTCTCTGCCTCAGCCTTCTAATTAGCTGGAACTACAGGTGCATGCTACCATGCCCAGCTAAAATTTTTGATTTATTGTAGAGTTGCCCAGGCTGGTCTTGAACCCCTGGGCTCAGGCTGGGATTACAGGCTTCAGCCACCACGTCCAGCCTTAGAAGGAAATTTTTAACACCAAAGGCCTATATTAGAAGAAAGATTTCAAACCAGTAAAATCTTTAGTTACCTTAGGAAACTAAAAAAAGAAAAGCAAGTGGAAACCAAATTAAGTGGAAGAAAGAAATAATAAATATCAGAACGAAAAGGAAACACAAACCAAAAAAAAAAAAAAAAACCTCAGAGAAATTACATAAATCAAAAGTTGGTTCAAATGAGATACTACTTCAAACTTACTGGGATGACTAGAATAAAATAGTTGGATCCAAGTATTGGCAAGGAAGTAAAGGAAGTGGAACTCCCCTATACCGTATACATATGAAATGTACAACCACCTCAGAATACAGTTTGGCAGTTTGTAAAAAATTAAGTGTATACCTACCAGACAACCTAGTTATTCTACTCATAGGTATTTACTCAGGACAAATGAAAGCACACATACATACAAATGCTTATAAACAAACATTCATAATAACTTTATTTGTGATAGCCCCAAACTGTAAACAACTCAAATGTCCACCAACAGGTGAATACATAAGTAAATTGTGGACTATCTCTATAAAGGAGTACTACCCAGTGATAAAAAGGAATGAACTAGGGATACATGCAACATGGATAAATCTCAAAATAATTATGCTGAATAAAAGGCAGGCAAAAATGTGTATATACTATGATTCCACATATATGTTGTCTATTTAGAGACTATGCCAAATAATCTATAGTGACTGAAAACAGTTGCCTAGGGTGTGGGTGCAGGGGAGCTGGGAGGGGCTAGGAGGGCCTGAGAAACCCTGACTGGGAATATGCACAGTTCATCACTACACACAGATGTCTATTCATATTTTGGACAATTCCCTTAAAACTAAGTCCCTGGAACTTACTTAACATTTGATAACTGCTGTTACATACCCTTAGATACTCAACAAGACTTATGAGCATATTTGTGGCTTCAAACCTACCAGGTTTTTTTTTTTTTTGAGTCGGAGTCTCACTCTGTTGCCCAGGCTGGAGTGTAGTGGCACCCTCACGGCCACCACAGCCTCGACCTGCTGGGCTCAGGTGATCCTTCCGCTTCAGCCTTCCAAGTAGCTGGAACCACAGTCATGTGCCACCACGCCCGACTAATTTTTTGGATTAATTGTAGAGACGAGGTCTCACCATGTTGCTCAGGCTGGTCTCGAGCTCCTGAGCTCAGGCAATCCTCTCGCCTCGGCCTCCCAAAGCACTGGGATTACAGGCTTGAGCCACCGCGCCCGGCATACCTACCAGATTTCTATGTGGTATTTACCTTGGGCTTTATTCACACAAGTTATGAGCCTTTTTGTTTTGCACTGCAGTGAATGTGCCTGGCATAGAAATGAGAAAATGGGGAAAGAAATTTATTTTCAAAGTTTGGAAGCAGAGTATTCATAGCAGAAAATGGGGAAAGAAATTTACTTCCAAAGTATGGAAGCAAAGTATTCATAGTAGAAATTTTCTTTCTTTTGAATCCAGAGTGGTAGCTGTGATAACTTGTAATTCTTGTCATTCTTCCACTGAGAAATGGAGTCTACCTGTCATCCTTTGACTTGGTCTTATCTGTAATAGTTTTGACAAATGAAAGAGAAGTGACACTGTGCAATGTCCAAGGCTAGGTCACAAGAAGCTTTGGAGGGTTCACCTGGGTCTCTTAGAACTCTTGTTCTGAGGGAAGCTAGCTGCAGATAATAAACGCATCTAATCTGAGACTTCGTTTTGTGAAAAAATCCAAACTAGTCATGCCAGGAGGCTGTGTGGAGAGTCACCTGATGAGCCCTGGTGCGTCACCCACATTCTTCTGGGTGCCAGACAGGTGGGAGAGCAAGTCCTCAGACAATTTTAGTCCCAGACATCATCTAACTGCACCTGAGTGGGGGACCCTGGTTGAGAACAGTTGAGCCTGTCTCCCGTCCTATGACCTATATATTATTTGAAGCCATGAGGTTTTGGAGTGGATTGTAATGTAGCAAGATAGCCAGAACAGAAGCATAAATGTATTTAAGCCAAACTGGCAGGCTTTCAGCTGGTAATACTTTTAAATGCGAACTTTAAACTCTTTTTTTTTTGAGTTGGAGTCCCACTCGATCGCCCAGACTGGAGTGCAGTATCCGCTCCCGGCCACCGCAGCCTCGACCTGCCGGGTTCCGGCGATCCTTCCGCCTCAGCCTTTCGAGTAGCCGAAATTACAGGTGTGCGCTACCACACCCGGATAATTTTTTTTGATTTGTTGTAGAGATGAGATTTCGCCTGCCCAGGCGGGTCTCGAACCCACGGGCTCAGGCAATCCACTCACCTCAGCCTCCCAAGGCGCGGGATTACAGGCTGAGCCACCGAGCCCGGCTAAATGTTAAACTCTTAATATGGTAACGTCCAGTTGATGAAGGAAGAAAACTCATTATTTATCCTTTTTGACATTAAATGCACATTAAAATGGGCACTATTTTGGCTATGTGAATATTAGTTTGTTTTTTTTTAAATCTTGCTGCTAACTTCACTTTGGAATTACCTAGTTGATTAATATAATCAATTTCCATACTGCTACTAACACTTTATGTAACACCAAAGATGCCAGATTTCAATGTATAGGGCAGAGGTGGAAGAAAAGGGTGAACTGTAAGTGTTTAAAAAGGCAGGAGAAGGGGTATTTATTGCTTAAATAGGATGTTTCACCAATAATCCTTTATATTTACAATAAATAAGTGACAATTTTTAAAGTGACAGGACACAATGGCAAGGGGCCAAAGTAAGTGGAGAATACAATCATTAAATGCATTTGTCACAGTTTAAGAGCAGAAAAAAAAAATCTAAGCTGAATTTTTATACAAGTCTTTATTTACAACTGTTTAACAACTGTACACTTTTTGTAGTCTTGAAAACATTTTTGTACTTGAATGGGAAAATATAGTTTGACCAAATCTTAACTTTATTCTTCATATACATATACATATATTATATGCATACATATAAACACACACATATAATTAATACCATAACAAGTTGGCAGCTGTAAAATTAAAATTAATAAGCGATATCAAAAGGAAATATACGATTTCACACAGAAAACTAAAAATCCATCTTCTGGTGGTTTCTTGGACTTTTATGTTTTCTTGATTTTAGTTAAAATTTCTAACTGAGGTTCTTTAACAAGTAATTCACCTCAGAAAAACAATGAGAAAATCCACCAATCTCAACGAGTAGATGGTTGGAAAATTCAGTAACTGGTGGAAAAATACTTGGATATCATTATGTACAATGTTGCCAAATCTGTATTTTATTTGTGAAGTGAGAAATTCAGAGTCCTATGTGGACGTCATTTTTGGATTGTAATGACAAAAAATGAAACTGTGAAATTGTGAACTCAATAATCAATCAGAAATAAGAATTTACCTAGCAATATCCTTTTTGCAAAGACTAAAATGCAAGGTGGGTAACTACAATATCAAATATGAAACTAGCAACAATTCACAGAACAATACTTAAGACATGAGTATAAGGCTTCAGAGCTGGGACTGTAATCTGTACAACTCCAACTCCAATGTACTAAGGTGTTGTCCAGCTCATGTAAAGAGACTAAAAAATACTATGGGGGAAAAAAGCCTCTTTCTATCCCCAAATTTGTGATATAACTCATTAATTAAAATAAGGCAAATTATTAAATTACTAGATATGTTTGGGTTTAGCATTTATTATGTAATCAAAAATTGGATGTTATAAATGGCGGGCAGTTGTCAAACCATGAAAATTGCAAAGCAAGATAAACCTGGAAATTATTTTCTAAGTACAAAGCACTCTGAGTTATACAGAACCTGTAAACAGCAAAATTCATGACAGCAATGACACTTTAGTGCATTTGAATTATAAATAACTAAGACTATTAGAAACAAAAGGCTACTGTTAAAAAAATTAAAAGGCCTCAAATCATCGATTGGCATTTGTGTACCAGTCATTTCCTATATTTGTAATAAAATGTTATTTATTATTTCAAGCATATTGAAAAGTTCCCTTAACTAATAAGAATCTCTGTAGAACACATTAATTAGGTCACCAAGAAAATAATAAACTGAAATCATACCATTTACTCACTTGTACTTGAACCACGGTAAGAATTTCATCATAACTTGTTTGGAAATTGACACTACTGGACCAAGTCTGTTTCTTGACCACGAAAATTTTAAGAAGGAAGTAGAAAGCATCAAGACTTTCTAACTGGGTAATTTTAGCTAAGCACCATGCTGATTCAAAAGAGTTCTGATTAGTCCCTTATTTTCATTTAAAAATTCAAAGGGAAGTCACTATAGATCCTTTTAGCTATACTAAACACTTTAGTAACAGGTCAAGTAAATTAATAAACATTAAGAAATATTTTCATTAGCTAAATCACTGTAATAGTAAATGTTTGCTTCCTACATAAACTTAATTTGATTCATAATCCAAGTTAATAAGAACAGGAAACTCTGAAGGAAAACAGAAAACTTATTTGCATCTTGATGTTTTAAGGGGAAGAAAGTCAAATATGACTTTTGGGAGAAATGTTTAACGGAACAGAAACAAACTGTTGGCAACTTTCATCAGATCTATATAATTTTAAAAGTAATAGAAGAATATGATGAAGTTCATCAATTTTTACTTGAAGATAAATTAAGCATTCCTATCAGTTTGCTTGATAAATGTTAGACAACTACATATTGCCAATTTATTTATTTATTTTTAGAGATAAGGGTCTAGCTCTATCACCCAGGCTGGAGTGCTGTGCATAGCTCACTGCAGCCTCAAATTCCTGAACTCAAGCAACCCTCTTGTCTCAGCCTCCCAAGTAGCTGGGACTATAGTGCATACCACCTCGCCTGGCTTATATCACTAATTTAAAGAATACATAAAAACGGAAAAAACCCTGGAGATATTCAGAGATGACTTATGAAATTATTCAATTATATCACTTAAAAAATAAAATACTGAGAATCTGTATTTTAAGAAAGAGTATCTTGAAAACTACCTTAAAGGAATGATGTTTTGATTTTTCCGAGGTCTTTAAAAAGGATTGGTATTAATTTTATACGAAAAAAAAGTTTTCCTTAACTATGGTGGTAAAATCAAAGAGTTGTCCTTTATTTCTCTTTGGGCATTACATGCTGTCAAATATCATTTTCTGCAATGATAAAAATGTTTCATTTCTCTGCTGATAACCACTATTCATGCGTGACTATGGAGCACTTGAAATGTGGCTAGGTGACAAAGAAACTGAAGTTTTAATTTTAATTTTAATTGGCACATGTGGCTAGTGGCTACTGAATTCATCTATAATCTGCTCTTATCTAGATTAACAAGAAGACAACAGAAGCTACTTAGAAAGAGACTTATCCATTCAACAATTAATTGTGGGAGATGTTCAGAACACTATTTTATTCTCATGTGTCTGTGTTTTTTAATTTTTTACTTTTGGAGAAAAGAAAGCAGCTCTTTCCCTCAAAGGTCAGAGTCTAGACATTTCTCCCGCAGTGCTGCTCCCTTATACATGTCCTGCCTAAGCAAAGCACATGGGCAGAATAGAGGTTAATATAGAAAAAAAACAATGCAGAAATGTTACACTATAAAAGCCTGTCTCTCATCTAAAAACAAAACAACTCTGAGACAATGTACTTATGAGAAAATCTCCCCTATTCTTTGGCAGTGTCCATGTTTATGTAACAAATATTTCAGTCCTTTTAGACCACGATTTGAATACTAATATATTCACGTTGTAAAGGGAAGAGTCATGGCTCCTAAAAAAAACGCAAAAAAAACAAAAACAAAAACAAAAACAAAACCTCAATAGAGCCAACTGAAAACTTTGCTATACATGAATTTAAGAAAATGTCCAAGTTCATAGAGTCTATCTGTTACAGTGGAACTAAGCATGCTTTTGCAGCATGCTGACATCTTCAGTGTCTGCGTCTCTCATGACGTCTTCCCCACAGTTTTCCAAATTCTCTGGCCTGATAGCTTCTGGAAAGGGACTTGCTTTCTCTGGTCTTTAGGTACATGCAATGATGAAAAAACTACTGAAGTTTGGGGAAGTTTGCAGGCTTGTATTTTAGGAGATAGGCAGATCAAACGTAAGAACATCTTTTGATTAACCATACAATTGTTCAATTTTTATTAATACAATCCCAGAAAGCATCAAGTTTCAAGTGTGTTTGCATGAGAGAGCTGGGGTTCATGAGTGTCACGTTTATACGAGTCTTCATAATGTGACATGTAAACAGTAACTTGACAAGCAGCCCCAACCCAGCTCCAAACAGATTTCTAGACTTAGACCTTCAGACTCCTCACTTTAAGATAACAGAAAATGCCAGAAAGGTAGAGGGGAAGAGGGAAAATAATGACCTAATATTGGTAAAGTGCTATAAATCTTGCAGTAAAGTATACTACACGATTGGAAGTAACAGTAAATAATATTAAGACACATCTCTAATAGTGATGTAAATTAAACACATAAAATGTATATACAGTAATCACTGCCCATAAGTTGACAGATATTACAAGAATAAACATGAATTCTTTTTGTTAATTTTACAACATAACTGCTAAACTAATTCATTTCCTTTGTCAACTTAGAGACCTCTCAAGTGGTAACATCTGCTCAGAAGCCTCCCATATGCTTTAAAGCCTCAGCTTGCTTTGGTAGTTATCTTTTCCTCACTTTGAAGTTGTTTTTCTCATGATATTTAATCCCTTCTCTAAGCTCAAAGTAGAAATAATTCAGAATTTGATAACCTCAAAGTTATCAAAGTTGGGCTCAAAGTTTTGAGGCTGTGGATACCTCTGATTTCAACTTCAGATCCTAAGCACCTAATTCTGAGCTTGATGTTATGTGTCAGATACATAAAGGCTCACGTTGAATATACTTTTAAAAATGTCTACTTTTGCCTTCATTTTAAACACAACTTTTGTTTAAACAAAAGTTTTGTGGGGTTCCTACGTGTAAGTAACAGGAACATAAAATTGAGCTTACGGCTTGTAAACAAGATAAAGTGACAGATCTATGTAACACCAAGTGGGGCGTGATCTTCAGCCACCACACATTCCATCTCACCTCACAAATCATAGTGTCCCTATAATGTCCTAAATCACAATTCGAGACTTAGTAGCGGCTTAACAGTCTTAAAATGAAAACAAATGTTTTCCCCTCCACTAATAAAGTTATATCATGTGCCCATTATATCATGTGCTCGGTGAATGCCCACTGAAGGGAAGGACAATTTGAAAATAAATTAGAATTTTGTCTACTCTTTCACTGAATGATCATGTAATAAAGACAAAAGATTTTATGTAAACTATTACTTTAGAAACATTTGTTAGGTAGTGTAAGATTTCATCGTATTAAGACTTCCATTTGCCTACATTGTTTATAAGGAAGCCATTTCTTACCCTAATAATCCATTCTACTCTCTAGAAAAAAATTGACCTAATAGTCTTCTATCACTTTTTTAGGTTTCTATTCTCACTTATGTACTACATACTGCATGCGAACCTAATCTTACAGAGTATTATTGGAAAACAGAAAAATACAGAAGAAAGACATTGAATAATTCCTGATATATACATGTATCATAGGAAACATATGGACCCCTCACAATCGCCAAAACTCATATACTTGCCATAATTAGGTTCAGGTCTCATTTCTCAAATAAACCTAATGTTCCTTCCTCTACCATTTCAGTACAATGTTAAGATTATCCAAGGATATTCATGTTTTAAGACAACATTAAATATAAATTTTGGAAGTTTCTATATTCATCAAGATAAGACATGCAAACCGGATTGATAAAAGACTGTTTAAAAACTAACCTGTATAAACTTCCCCAGAACATAATCAGTGATTTAAAAGAGATGGCTGCTACCCCATCTGTGCTGTCCTTCAGGTTCTAGAAAGGAAGCTAAATATTAATACTTCTGTCATTTTGGGGAACGGGAGTCAGCAGCAAATTATGTTTTCCCCCTTTTAGGCTTCTGAGAACTGAAAAGTATTTACAGCAAAACTTTAGAACATTTCTGTGCTAAAATTGGACAATAAAACATTGTTAAAGATTTAAATAAAAGGAATATACACCAATTATTATTTAAATATTTTTACAGAAGGTAAAAAATTGGATTGGATGACCTACACTGAGAGTAGCCTTCCTCATATAAAAAACTTCATGATATAAAATTTTCCAATCATTACTGTTATAAAGAATAAGCTCTGAAATCTCTTTCTAAATGTAATGAAACTAGGTCTCATAAACTGTCATTTTGACAGGATTATAGAAAAAGAGATTGTCTTTATTGAATGGGAACCCTTTTATTTACATAAATGGAAAAATTTTTTTTAAAGTGATCATTTTCAAAGATTCTGGTATCTCATTTTACTTTGTTCAGTACAGTCTTTCATCCTACTGTAGGATATCACAGAGGCGTCACTGTTAGGAAGGACAATGCTACATCAGTTTGATGGCCATTTATAGGCAAAAAATCTCTTCATAAGAATAAAAAGTCAAAATATTCTTTAGTTCAATGAATAGACAACAAGAAACACTTTGTCTTTATGTCATTATTTTGCTCTCAACAAAGAAGCAATATGCCAAGCACTTTCTTCTCACTTCAGAATCAAAGATGTCTTATCCACGTGGCTGTAAGACTAGCTAGGTTTCCACTAGCTGTGGGCTGTGGATGCTTTCCAGCTAAATCTCACATGTTCCAACTGGGGTTAACTGTAACACTCCTGGAGTATGAGATCAGGAAAACTGAAGATTAAATGCAGAGAGTGAAGAGAATTTTTAGATTTTTCTTTCAAGATCATTCTTATATTGGGATAACGATTTTCAAGTTTTTAACATAGTATTATAAAACAACAGATAAACTGCTACTGAAAAGGAGATATGAGCAAAGTAGCTCATAAAATGCAACTTTTCTTCAGCCTAACTCATCTATCACTTATCACTCACTCACTACTGATCTATTTTCACAGCATGAATTTTTATCCCTTTATGAGAACTAATGAGACATATAGGCTGATGTTTCTGAATGAATAACATTTAGCTTAATTTTGTACATCTGAACTTTTTATTACCCTCCTTATAATCTAATCATTCCATTAAGCCAATTTTACCAGGTAAAGGATATCTAATAGAAATCAATCAATCTTGATAAATTTTGGAACCTGGGACTTATTTTTCTTGGTTATTATAAAGTAATAAGACAAATGATAATTTCAAGATTATTTAAAAATATGTACAACTATTTAATTTATTCTCTTTTCAAATATGATAAATTACTCTATTTGCTGGACTGTTTTCCTATTACAAACTTCCTAAATGCACAATGTGGGACATAAATGCCATGTTTTAAACTCATTACTTTGTATTTTCTCACCCTGGCTAGAAGGAAAACAGAAAATTAGCTTTTTGTTTCTAAGAGTTCAGACACTTGCTCCTACCTGACAAAGTAGTACTGCACTTGCTCCACTGGAGATGCTGGGACTGCACAGGCAAACAGTGGCTTCAGGAAGCTACTGTATACAAGGAGTATGTGAAAAGACAGTACAGCATCACTGTCATCTAGATTAAGCTCCTAATCTTTTAACTTCCAGATAGACCATACAACATCATGAACCTCCTGGGGAATTATTAATCACTACTGGAGAAAACAGAAATGTCAAATACTCTGTCCAAAGCTGGAAAAGGGAAAAGAGGTTATCACTGCTACAGTTAAGTTTTATTCCTAGATTTCTGACACCTGAAGTATATTCAGAGCTATTTTTATAAAAGCCTGTTTTGTTTTTTTTGTTTTTTTGAATGAACACTTATTTCTGTTATTATAATGGAGCTCAGGAAGAGTATAAATGTGGGTTTCTGGAATCGAATGAGAGAAACACTCAAAGATATATCTGCCTGTTTTGTTTTTAAACATTAAAAAATGTTTAGAAATATGATGTCTTCTATGTAATGAAAGTGATATACTAAACTTTAAAGGTCTAGTAAAGGGGAGTGAACATCATACATGTAAACACTAAAATAATAGCATACAACAGATGATGAAAAATCAGAAGTAAAATTCCTTTCTAAAAAGCTTGGCACCTTCCAACCCAATTAGAGAAAAATATCTGGCTAGGTGGATGGGTAGGAGACCAGGAATGGGACAGGAAATAAAGAAAACAAAAATTAAAACCTCTCATCTCACAGAATAGAGCTCATTCAGTGAATGGTTCATAGACTTGTTTTCTTTTCTTTTGAGTTGGAGTCTCACTCTGTGGCCCAGGCTGGAGTACAGTGGCACGTTCACAGCCATCACAGCCTTGACCTGCTGGGCTCAGGAGATCCTGACTCAGCCTTCCAAGCAACTGGAACTACAGGTGCGCCCCACCACACCTTACTAATTTTTCTTGATTTACTATAGAGACGAGGTCTTGACAAATTGCTGGTCTCGAACCCCTAGGCTCAAGCAATCCTCTTGCCTCAGCCTCTCAAAGTGCTGGGATTACAGGTGTGAACCACCGGGCCTGGCTTTCCTGTTTTCATCTATATTATTCTGCAGGTATAATTCCCAAATAATTTTAATTTTCCAAGGTTAGCATACATGTCCTAATTTGCTTTAAGACAGTTGAATTCTTCATGCAACTTCTGAAATAAAAATAGTTTTACATCTTTTATTGTCAAAATTTTTATCCTGATCAGGTGTGTTTAGACTTCTGCAACCCAATGATTCTATTCACATGGCTGTCTCCATTTTACTAATTCTTGCTGCATTATGGTCTTATCAGGTAGAAACATTCATACTGTGTTAGATTTCTGTACTTAATGTAAAAAATTAGCACACTGCATGGAGTTATTTTTGAGTATATTCTAACACCTTTCTTCAAGTATGGTTTCTGAGGACAAATAAAAACACTACTAATTTTTAGGTCAACTTTCTTAATAAAAAGGAAAGATTTAAAATCAAACTCTTGAATATAGTTTCTGAAAATTCTTAATTACATTTAGCTTGAATTAAAGTTACTAATTTGTATTGAATACACAGAACTAAATAAAACCTGAACTTCCAAATAGCAAGTATATGAAATAACATTCTCCAATTCGGTGACCTATCTATCCGAAAACAAACCAAAAAACTGATCTAATTTCAAAAATGTTTTTGTTTTTTTTTTTTAAAATGGGATATGGTGCAAGAAAAAAGCTGAAGGGAAATGTAAATATAATTTGGGACCAAATACTTAAACAAGTCAATATGGAAAGTTAGACAGGAGGCATTTCATTTTCAAATGAATGACATTTTGCATTTAAATAGCACCTCATATAAACAAAGTGCTTTATCAATGTAAGTAAATGTGGTTTACAATCTGTTAACAAATATAAGCACTTTGAGGCAACCTAATACCCAAGAAAATCTACTTAGTAACAAATTCCTGGACTAGCAGATGTAAGAAAAAATGTAAAGAAACCTGTCATAATATCACATACAAGAAGTTACTTATTAATCTTAATGATATTAAGATGTCAAATAGTAGGAATTACTGAGAAATGGAAAACAAATGAGGCATAAGTCAACAAACAGCCCACAGGTAAGGCTACCTACACTTGTAAATAAATGAAAGATAAATCTTTTAGATGTGGAGAGCAAGTGAAAGTATAAATGTCAACCACGTTGCATGAAACCAATGCTGTTACTAAGATATTTCAAAAATACCAAAACAATTAATGCACTGCCCGATTTTTTTCTTCTGTTATTTACCCCAAAATAAGCTCACCAATGCATTCACTTCTGCCAGCAAATAAGATAGCAGAAAATAAAACTTTATGTAATTATGATTTTAAAACAGTCTCCAAATCTTCAGACAAATTTAATTTCCTATAAAACAATGTGAAAATTCATTTTTTTCCCAAATAATTCTACCAGGTGCCTTAGATAAGATGTGATTAGCACCTATGCCAATGTATTTATGTCTTTGCAAAAAGAACACTTGTCAACCATTTTGTATAGTAAATATGCAAGTTATTTGAAGTATATTTGGAAAACAATGGAAAACACAGATTAATACATCATAAAAAGATTAATTCCCTTTAAACAAAGACATTCTTATAAAGCATGATAACACAGAGGCACAATAAAGAATATAAATAGTATATCAATTATTGGCAGAAAATCTAATTCATTACAAAGCCTACATTTTGAGGAAGAGGACATTTTCATACAAAGAAAAGTACTACACTATTATACAACATTTTTGATTGAACATGTACAAATTTTTGGCACATTAAAAGGAACTGAAAGGACTACAAAATAAGGGACAAAGAGACTAAAACAAAGATACAGAAGAGAGAAAGACCCTCAAAATGAGAAACACCAAATATTAACATAGAAGAGAAACAAAAAGTAAGCTGGCTGAACTTCCTGAAATGTTGTATATGTAACAGAAGTATGCTGTGAATGCAGGTGGTTTTTAATTTCTAACGGCAAGATGTCTCTACCTTGCTGTGGCTGATTGAACATGGCCTGGGTAAGATCTTCGTGTGCTGGTTGCTTGCCTTTGCCTAGCCAGAAATGACTGCCCTGAACCTGTGCTAGCCAGTCTATCTTCAGCTGCCTTTTTATGCAGAGTCATTCCCTGTAAGATTAAAAAAAAGGCATCAATGAAAAAATAGTGGAACACACTCTCACAAAAGAAAATTTTGTTATGCAGAATTTGTTACATTGCATCATAAAGCACGATTAGAAATATTAATTCTACTCATTAAACATTAAAGTCTTACAGAGTCCGTTTAATTCCAACAATTAGGTCCAAATCTTCTTTTGGAAAAATTCAGGCTTAATTGGCTGATTTCACAATAACCAAAACAGTGGATAACATTGCCCATACTCAATCATACTTCCCTTTCAAATTAATTGTATAAGGCGATTTTTCAAGGAATAAAGCGCAATTGATTGGCAGTGGATGATTCACATAGGTTGTGGAAATCACAAATGTTTGTGTCGTTTCTTATGGTGGAAAGTCACACAAGGTATTATACATACCACCATGCTGTTTTTCTTCACTTCAAGGAAGACTTGTACTCTCAAACAAAGACAAATTCCTTACAGCCCACAACAGAGGGTCTTTCTTGAAGACAGAAGGGTCGCCTATTCACTTAGAAGGAAGAGGAGGCACCAAGGTGGGCCCAGAGCATCTGAACAGGAAGGAGGAAACCTCCAGAACATGCCCTGACCTCATGGAGGAGTGACAACAATGACAGTAACAACCTGACTTTACCAAAGACAGAAGTCTGAGTAGATCAGGAAAAAAAGCAGTTTTTTGGTAAGCACCTAGCAAGCAGGTGAAGAACCCTAGCCAGAAAAACATTAAGAACTGCAAGCTGCTGTTTAATCTCCCCAATGACTGAATGCAGTAATTGCTGGGCAAAGTAGAAGCTACAACAAGGAAGGACGAAGCAATCAGGAGGCAAAAGGAGAGCCAGGTAGACATGCCATGCTATATGAAAAGAAATACAGCTTTCATGGAATAAGATGACAATGCACAGAAGACAGGAGACTAGATGATAAATCTTCCTATCACTAGGTAGTTTCTATGGAAAACACAGTTCAAAGTTTTGCATTTTTAGTACAATTTCAGTCTATCATATACAGTTAAATATACATTTTCCAAATAAGAAAATCTAGAATGTGTTTTCTTAGCTCAACTTGAAATCAAAGTATTTAAGAATTTAAATAAAATTGACAAATATCTATTGGTAATCTTTAATTTATTAATATGGCTACATACATTAAAAATATTTTATTTAAATATTCCTAATTTTTCCACTTTCCCACATTTCAAGCAATTTATTCAAATTCTTCACATACTTTTAAGACTTCAGCCCATCACAAGGGCATTCTCTGAACTATCTAATACCTTTTCCCAGCACTCATCATCTTCACTTTGATTAAGTTGTCTGAGATGCAGAACTTTCTGAATGTAAACATGAAAGTTTTATTATCTGAACATAACTGTGTGGCTCTATTTGGAGTTATTCCATCACTTTTGGAGGAGTTGACAATTAGAACTATTTAGTATCATGTCACAGAATAAATACATCTGGTTCTATAAGAAACACAATATGAGCTGGGCTGGGTGGCTCAGCCTGTAATCCCGCGCTTTGGGAGGCTGAGGTGAGCAGATTGCCTGAGCCCGAGGGTTCGAGACCCGCCTGTGCAACTTGGCGAGACCTCATCTCTACAATAAATCAAAAATTAGCCGGGCGTGGTAGTGCACGCCTGTAGTTCCAGCTACTTGGAAGGCTGAGGCGGAAGGATC
>CAUYQG010230563.1:0-58777 GCA_963574415.1 Tarsius wallacei
GGTGGCTCAGCCTGTAATCCCGCGCCTTGGGAGACTGAGGTGAGTGGATTGCCTGAGCCCGCGGGTTCGAGACCCACCTGGGCAACTTGGCGAGACCTCATCTCTACAATAAATCAAAAATCAGCCGGGGGTGGTAGCGCGCACCGGTAGTTCCAGCTACTTGGAAGGCTCAGACAGAAGGATCACCGGAGCCCAGCAGGTCGAGGCCCGGTGGCCGGGAGTGGCCACTGCACTCCAGCCTGAGTGACAGAGTGAGATTCCAACACACACACACAAAAGAAGAATGAGCTAGGATTCCCGGGAAAGGAAAAAGAAACAGGAACATAATAAATATAAAAGCAGAAATCAATTACCTAGAAAATACTGCCCAAAACAAAGAAATAGTGATGTTTAGCAAATTATGTTGTTGGTGTAAAAAGCCCAATGGTTTGGAAAAGAGTTTAAGCCCAATACATTATAAAAAGGAAGAAGAAAGAAAGTATAATACAGAATTTTAAAACTGAGACATAAGCAGGTAATAGAGATTAGAGAAAACAAATAAATGAAACAAGTATGCATGGATAAATTTGTTGGTCTTAGTGAAATAGATGAATTGCTAGAAAATATAAAATGTAAATATTGACTTGAAAAGGAACAAAATTCCTGCATAGACTAACAGTATTCAATGAACTTTAAACAGGATATCAAAGACATTTTAACACTCTTTCATATCTCCTTTTCCTGTTATCTACTACAATTAGCATTTTGCTATCTTAATGTAAATTTGATTACAAAAATAAGGAAAATGAGAACAAACACTAAAACTAGTTTAATTTATAGTTATACATGCAAAACTCTTAAATGTGTATCAAATAAGCACGATAAACTTTGTATTAAAATATACACCTTGATTAATTAGTGTGTATCTCAGTAATTCAAGAATTGTTCAACATCAAAAATATCACTGGAATTTATCACATGGAGCAAAAAGAAAAATAATGCAATTATTCCAACATATGATGAAAAAAACAATTTTATAAAAAATAAGATTCAGAAGTAAAAAGAAAACCATTTTAAGTCTTTTCTTAAAAGAATTTATATATGCGAAGACTTGGTGAAAATATCATAATTAATGAGCCAAAAAGTTTTAATATATTTCTCCACCTCTGCCTATAATACCCAGAACAAAAGTTTAAAATGAGAAAATCTAAGAGTAAACATTAGTGAAGAAGAACTACAAATATCATTACTGTGGACTATGTGGTCATCTATCTAGAGATTTATTAGAATTAAAAAACCTAAACCTTTAAAAAATTAAGTAAATATGGTAGATACTTAGAAATATCTGAGTATAACTGAAAAAAACTTAGAAAAATAAAAAAATCTAATGTCAAAAAGAAAATGTGTTTTTAAGAACATGATATTATTCAAAATAGCAACAAATCTATAAATTATCAAATTTTTAACCTAATGAAAAAATATATAAGACCTGTATGCCAGTATGTGTTAAAGCATTATTAGAATAAATAAAAAATTGCTTGAATTAATAAAACAGTAACTTTAAATATTAAAGATATTGCTTTTTGCTAAATTGTTACATACATTTAATGAAATTTCAATAAAAATTTCTTTGAAAAATCCAGGCGCTAATGGTGAAGAGAGGAAACTGATTACCAAGATGAAGGAGAACATTTTCTGTGGTGATGAAAATATCCTGTATTTCACTGTAGAGGAACTACACGACTGTATGTTTTTCAAGATACATAGAACTATGCATCTAAAAATAATAAATAAATAGAACAGAATAAATAATAGAAAAATAAATCCTATAAAATACCAAGGCCAAAAAGACATATGTATCTGCAAAAGAGCCATAATTACACTGATAAGATTTTTAGTATTAAGAATGGAAGCCAGATTACAATGAGAAAACTTCCATGTGCATCATATCTCAACCTATAATTCTATGACCTAATTTAAGAATGAGGGCAGGAAAAAAAGTCAAAATACATTTCCAGAGAAACAACAGCAAGAAAAAAAAGAGACAATTTACCAACAGCAGATCTCCTTTCAAAAAAATCTTAAAGGTTGTATTTCAGGTAGAAGAAAAGTATTTCGAGATAAAAGTTCTGAAGGAGAAATAAAGAGTGAAGAATGATACATATGATAGTTACTGTAAATAAACTTGCCTGATAAAAATAATGAGAGCAATTTACAGGTTAAAATATAGTGTAGATAAAATATACAAAACAGTTACATATAATAATAAGAAGCATAGAAGGAACTCAAATATTCCAGAATCTTTATGTTTCTGGAAGGAGGAGAAACATATTCACAAATTTTGGACTTCCGACCAACTGAGAACACAGTGAGTAAGCCCTTGGCTTTGGAGAGGGGAGGAAAGTGAGGGGTCTGCTCCTCCCCAGTGGCAGGTGCTTCCAAGTGAGAAAACCAAGTTATTCAACACTGTTCCCTCAGCCCATATTAGGCTTTGAGATGTCCATAAAATGTTTATTGCTTTCTTCTTCACCATCTTTATGTCAGTAACCTACTCCCAAACTCTGCCAGAGCCGAACCGGGTTCTGAGTTGTTTTGCTCCTCTGTGGGACTTTTTGGTTCATTAGGGAACTCAAGCAGGTTAGATTTCTGTAAGGGTGTAAACTTACCATTGTTGCGGTAGTGGCACTTTCTGGTCACTTTCTCCCTCCTCAACAGACGGGATTCTTTCTAGATGTGTTTTTTGTTGAGACTTTTCAGGCATGATCTCCCTCATTCCTCATTAATAAATTCATTTTGTTAAGCAAATCTGTGCATCAAAATAAATTTTGTGCTGAAGAGGGCTATTTTCTGAAAAAGTTACTGACCTTCCTCAAGTGTTCTATGTTCCCTCCGAAGGGATGGGCTGTTGAATTCCACCAGGACACAACTGTCCTCTCTCCTTCTAGGCAGCCTTTCCTAATCTGCCAGTGAGTAAGCACATCTTACAGACAGTCTTTTGTCTCGAAAGTCACTTGGTGTGTACTCTGCTAAGGTTTATACTGAGTTATAAGTCACTTCATTCATCACTAGCACTCACCAGGAGCTCACCTCTGTGTGGTAGACTCTGCAAGTGCTTCCCTGGTTGAAAGAAAAGTAGAGTCATAGCTGCTCTTCTTAGAAGCAGCAGTTAGGATTTGGATGCAGATGGTCTCACAGAGTCTTGAGCCCTGGCAGAAGCACCCTTCACTCCAGGACCTGCCTCTGCAGGGCAGGAGCCCTGGCTCAGGGCTGTGGCACGCTAGTGGCAGGGTTGGCATACAGCCTTGGGCTGTCCACCACCAGTGAGAACTCGCACTGTGGTATTTCTCCTGATGCCATAATGACATTGCCTTTTTGAAAATCCTAAAGAAAGGAAATCAAGCAATTTGTACTTTTAAAAAATGTATAAAAATAAATAAATGGCCACAGATAAAAGGCTTCAAGCTCTGTACTTATCTTAAGAGCTAAGGGGAGAGAAAGGTTATATTTTTTTCACATTCAGGTGTCCCCATGGTAACATGAAAAGTCCTTTCTACTCTGCAAACCTCACTTGTGCTATCAAGACACCCCAGGAAATGTTTGCCTGTTTGTAATCTAAGGTTAAAGAAAAATAGACACATATATACAATGCTTTGGTATGTTTACTTTGGAGAGCTTTTACCCTAGGAAAATCGACACTGTTATCTCGGGCCCTGCAATCTGTCTCTCAAGGGTAGATGGAAGGGGCCACTACAAACCAGCTCTGCAGGATGATTACCCTCTGGGTGGTGTGGGGCTGTGGGGGAGCCCAGTGGCCACAGGGCTTGTGTTTTCAGTTGTGGGTGCTCCCAGTGACAAAGGTTATGCACCCTGTAATGCTCCCAGTGAGGAAAATGAAAGCGTGAGTGTTCATGACATGCAGGATATGAAACTGCAATAACATGTGGTCAGAATCTTGGGAAGGATCACTTAAAAATTATATTCGAGAGAGCCCTTACTTTATTTATTCAGCAAGCGTCAGCGAATCTGGACTCGTTATTTAAAAGTCCTAACAAAAAGATTGTCTACAAATAGGTAAATGCTATAATTTAATATAGCCAACAAGGAATGACAAATATTATTGCTTACTTATCTAACAGAGTAGATTCAATTGTTTCAATTTTAATGTGTTTTATAAACCGATATAACAATATAATTTTCACAAATTCAGAGGAAGGATTGTAGAACCCCTGATGACTATATCTTATCAACACCTATTCAGGCTAGGTGCTAAATAAGTAATAGCATAAGGCAATAAAATGGGGAAGGGAAGGCATTCACATTAGAACCACACTCTCTCCCTCTGACTTTAATTGTTCTTCCTTTGTGACTCCCCAGACCTTATCTCACATTGCTATTGTGGAGCTTATCACACAGAGTTGTTTTGAAGGCCAAACACCCCTTTAAGAAGACTCTGGAGTCAGCCTTTGCTTCGCATATGTACTCCTGTAACCTGAATCAAGAAGGTGGGGTGGTAGTTGGCCCTCAATAATCATAAGCACCAGTATAATGAAACAGCAGCAAAAAACACAAAAAATAAGCACAATCCCTTGAACTGATTTTGATAACATGGAGGCACAAAACGGAGACGAAATTAAATTTGTCTTCATTGAGCGATCTACATGATTATGTTCAACCTTCAGAATGACCCTATGCAATAGTAATTATTATTGCATTTTTAAAAACAAAGAAACTGGAGTTCAGAGTGGTTAAGTGACACAGGGCCAAAGAAAGGTTTGTGTGATAAGGACAAAGGGAAAGGGGTGAGGAAGTTGAAGACAGGCAATTGTGGTTTTGGCCAGTGCGACAGAGAACATCCTTCTACGCCCAGACATGAATATGGGCAGAAGAGGAAAACATCGGGGTTTTGGAAACAGCTATGTTTGAATCACAACTCTTTTGCTAACTGGCATTTCTAAACACTATATAACCTCTGTGTGTCCCAAGCTCCCATTAAAATAGATAATATCTGTCTCAAAAGTTATTTTATATATGAGATACAAATTACCTACTCCATATACTGTCTAGGGCAAATAAAGTTCTTCATAAGTAGTAAGGATTATCCTCTTACTCCAAGTCATTATTATCATAGGAGGATGTCATTGCACCCACAAGTGAACCAATATGTAGTACATCTCAGTAACTGGTTTTCGTGCAGTTCTTTGTGAGCAAAGTATTCTATGTTACATCCTTGTAATAAGCATTATAAAATGTCACTTCAGATTCTAACTGTAATAAAACCCCTGCATGTCTACTCTATCAAAGGACATGTGAGTAGTGAATCAAATGAAATAAAAAGATGGCCCCCGTTTTCTGGTATGAGCGCACGTTCATCAGGAGACCGCATGTTCTGCAAGGACATTTTATTACCAGTGATCTCAGGCAGCAAGTCAAGTGATGCTGTAGAGCACAACACCTACCAAGTGAGCTCACAAACTGAGTTTCCAGTTCACAAAGCTTGCTGATTTGCAACTCTTAGGTCTAGTTTCCATCTGCTTATTTCCTTACCAGTCTGGTCAGTGTTATAATCTAATACTTCAACATTGACACTGAGATAAAATCTTGTAGGTCTGGGTAGTTAAGCGAAAAGCTTACTTCTTTAATAATAACAACTACAGTAGAAGGTATTTCTAGAACAAATGTGTTTCATACAATTGATTCCCAAAATAACAGGACACTGCTGGGAGGGAAGAGAACAGCAGTTTATTACTGAAAATGAGGTAACTCAGTTTGCTTAAAGGGCAGTATGTACACAGAGAAGTACTTAATTAGTTCATACAGGCATTGGTTTCTTGGAGGGCATTTACACCCAGTACACAAGGAAGCATTCAGGAAGGTGACATGGAATAAATACATACTGGATTTATGGTATCCTCCTAATATGTGATAAGAAATGTACCTATGGGTTGATTTCAGGAACTGGACTGCAATTGTTCTTTCAACAAACATAGCAGGACAGATGCAAATGCTTTCAAATGCCTTCTAACCTTGGTACGCACCCTTCCTGCTTCCGGAAATGCTTTCCCTTCTCTGCCCTTCACTAATCACACTCATCCTTCAAAACCCAGCTTCAGTTTCATTTTCACGTACGAGAATTTCTTGACCTTCTGAAAAGAGTAAATCACACGACCTATATTATTTCAGGGTCCAGTAAATATTTTTTTGTTGTTGCATTTATCACCAGATACTGACATCTGTTTAAATGTTTATGTTGAGTAAATGGTAGACTCTCAATAGTAATTTGCGGAATCAAATAATACCTTCTCTCTCAGATTGTCATATAATACAATTCCTTGAATGAATGAATGTTTAGACATTATGACCCAACTCATAAAAAGTAGTGACTGTTTTCACTTTCTGTATTAACTCATCCAATTATCTCATTAAAAGATTGAGTGAGCATCTATTATGGGCACATTTTACTTAAATCTCTGAAGAATGAAGAATAAATATGCTTTTATATTCTAGTCATAAGCTTGGTAAAAAAAATCCATTTCTTAATTTTTTTGAGAAAACACCAATATAAACAATTTGTATATGCAAATTTTTCATAATTTAGATTGGCTAATTTTTTGTTTGTTTGTTTTTGAAAGCGGGATTTATTGAGAGGACAGAAAAGCTCTTACAGTAGAAGGGGACCCTAGGGTTGCCCTGGCTAATGTTTTAATGCAATTACTCTTCAGAATAATGATGTAAAGTTTTTTTTGTTTGTTTTTTAGAAAAAGGTACTTAGAGGATTAATTTCCTCAAAGATGTAGAAAGCATTTCAAACATTATGAAAATAAATAGCCTGAAGCTGTAGGAAAGAATTAAATCCTCACCTCTGCTAACTTTAGCTTTACCATCCACTGTTATCAAGAAGTCTACATTCAGACTGAGTGGTGATAACAGCTATTTTTTGTTGTGTTGAGAGTTCCCTGGGTGAAAGGTTGTTTTCTGAATAGGAAAGAAAGAATTTTCTTGCTAGTCCTTTGAGGCACTCCAAAGAGTTAGTAAAACCAGCTGAGTAAGAAGGGCCTCTCTCTGAGCCTTGATTTTCTCATCACTAAAATAAATGGATTGTGGAGATTAAGTGTCTTTACCTAAGAGATTGACTAATCTGCATCTTTATCTCATATATGCTGACCAAACAACCATCAACTTGGAAAGGCTAGTGGGAGGTGAGGTGGAGGAATATGGGACAACAAGTGAGAGAGGAGAGGAAAACAAACATTTACTCAGATCCTACTCCAAACGAGTCCACGTCTGTTTCCACCCTTACGACTCAAACTTTCTTCTGGTCTATGAGATTAATAACTGATTTGGAGCTGGAATACAAACCTATATACAAATCTGTATCTGATATCTATGTATATAGAGGGAACCCCAAAACTCCAGAATTTATTTATAAAAGCATGTGTATTTATTCTTACATGTTTAAACTACAGTAACCTTCACAGTACACTCCATTTGATAGAATACACCTATCAAGACACTTTTTCCATTGCCCAAAACAGTTTTTGAACTAGTCAACTTTGATGACTTTTAGTGCTTCTGCAGTTTTTTGTTTCACCTCTTCCACATTATCAAAACGTTTCCCTCTGAGTTTTTTTTTTCATGTGGGGAACCAAAAAAAAGTCACTCAGGCCAAGATCGGGTGAATAGGGAGAGTGGGGCATGGGGGTCATGCCATTTTTCTTTCAAAAACTTCTAAACACTCAGCATGATGTAGGCAGGTGCACTCGTAAATCACCCATCAAGAAGGGCAAGTGTGTTGAAAGAATCTCCCCCCCCGCAAAAAAAAGAAATCACTGAAGTCAAACACAGCCTCTCACAATGCTTGTTGGTATACTAATGCAGATGGTTTCCTAGAATACTCATCTGGCGAAGGAAGCCTGTACTAAAAAGGGCCTGTCCTCTAAAAGATAATTTCAGTTTTGGAAGTTTCCCCCCCTCATATATCTATACCAGAGTGACAAAAACATGCATACACATTTTAAGGGATGTTCACCATAATCAGAAGTACCTGGACTCTGATGGTAACCACTTTGATCACCTCTTGTAATTGCAGAAGTCAAACATGACTTTTATTCACCTTTTGTTATCAGTACATATTGAGTATTAGAATTTTAATAGTTTTTTCCTTTCTTAAAATATATATATTTTGGCACCCTCATATATACCTATGTTTATCTAAGTATACCTAACAAAATTTAATATTAAAAGACAGGTAGTAAGCAAGGGTATTCATGGAAACAACTCAAATTGAGTCTTTGGCTACCGGTACCCCATAATCCTAATGTTGTGTGGCATAAATGTAAATGCAGTGACTCATTTTAATGTATCAAGCATATAAATCGGTGGTTCTTAAACTTGAATGTTTATCAGATCCACCTGAAATAATTGTTCAAACACAGATTTCTGAGCTACCTGCAATTGCTTTATGATTTTTATGCTTTTCATAGTTTTCCTGCTCCAGTCTGATTTTGGTGGGTCCAAAAATTTGTATTTCTACAAATTCCTAGGGGAAGCTGATGGTAATAGTCTAGGGATAAGCCTTTGAGGGTCAAGTGTGGAGCCAAAAGAGGTGAGAAATGCCTATTCTATGTCTCAATCTCCTTTCCTATCAGGAAAAATGTACCATAGCAACTATTTATCTTCATTTGAATTTTTTATTCAATTGAATTTTTCTAATCGTTTACAAATATAATTTTCCTTTTTGGAACGCAGGCATTTGGAGAGCACCTATTTATTAACTTGTGCCTATTCTTTGGTGAAGAAGGCAAATGCAAAACAGCAAATAAACTGTAAAAGCTCAGATATACTCCATGTTACTTTATAAGCGACCATTGATAACTCTACAGTGTATTTTCACCACCTAAGTGCCTTTTAGGTCCTAAGATTTTCCTTGGTGCGTGGCCATTAATCTCTATATTTCAGCTCATGAACACTTGGCGGGTCTTGCTTTTGAAAATTCACATGAGTTTTGCCATATTTCACAGCAATAATATAGGAGGCAGCGAATCTCAAGAAAGTATCTTTTCAAGCATGTCTCACTTCTTTGCTTTTCTTTTGTATCTTTCCCTGTGGGTTACTGGAATCCCTTTCTGACACCCCATGATTCACCAATTTCTTCCTTTGTAAAAAAAAAAAAACAAAGCTCTCAGCTCTTGACTTGATTTCTTAGGCTAGCCTGTTAATGCCATGTAAAAATAATTTTGATTAAAGAAATAATCTTGATAATAGATTGTTTAATTCTTGTTCAATTATAAGTGATATAGTTCAAAGATAACTTGTGTTTGGCTCAATGGGAGTTTGGAAGACTCAAAAATTGTAGGAAAAGTAGCAATGACAGGTAACTATAATGTGTCATACCCTTAATACTCATCATCACATACAAGAATCACAAGTATAACTGATACTTAGTATGGTTGGTTTTGTAGAAGACGAAACTGAGGCATAGAGGAAGAAAATAATTTTACCAGTTTCACATGACCAGAGATGATAGCTCAGGGTTCAATCTGGGTGTGTCAAGTTCCAATGACTCTACTGTGTGCCAGTTACATACACCGTAAGAGAAATAGTACGCCAGGTCTTCAGTCATCTTTTCCTATCTTGATCCAGAAAAATCACCACCTCCGTCTCCCCCTCAGGTACGCTTTACAGTATCTTTCATTTGAATTTGAAGATATCTCTACTAGTAAGTCAAAAAGTTTCATGACAAACAACCATCCATATCCTCTAACTGCTGCTCAGTGGTTCTGGATAAAATCATAAATCCTGGCTGAGGGTTTTTCTCAGGTCACAAACCACAAAACTCTCCTTTTTGCCTTGTCTTAGTCACACCATACTCCCTGGACCTAAGGCCACCTTTTTTATCTTGCTGTATACACACTAGAAAGTTTAGATCAGATGGGGTATTTTCTCCTTCTGTTACTCGCAGTTACTAAGAACCTCATAGGGTATGGTTCACAGTTAGGTGTGTAGGAAATAGAATTACTTATTTTTAAATTTTTAACCTGACTAATAATTAAATGCCTTGCACTCCCTTTTACTGATCCACTTCCTGCTTCTTTGTTCTCTTTTTTTTTTGCAGGCCTTTTTACTTTAGTAGACTATGAATTTCGGCAGGATCCAATCAAAACAAAGGCCCTGGTTGTCGATTGGAAAATAGGACATGGAAATGAAGTGATTCTCTAGTAACTCTGTGAGCCAATGGGCAAATAGGACATGTAAATGAGGTGACTTTTTAGTAACTCTGTAAGCCAATCAGTATGTACCATGTAGGTAACATCTGGGAGAGTGGTGTAACCTCTGGAGTACTCAACCAATGAGGGAACAGGGGAGGAGTTTACATCTCAGGATATAATTATGCTTGCTGTGAATGCTCTGGTGTGCCTGCTTCACTCCATCAGCTCTGAGACTCCCTGTCACTCCTTAATGGTGAAATTAGGAAGAGGGCACACCCATCTCCAACAGGTGTTATCATGACACAAACACAAATAGGAGAAAATTTTTGATCTACAGCAGTCACTAGGTCATAGAAGGATACAAAGGGATTACCTATGATTAGCATTTATTACATATGAATGTTATCGCATTAAAGCAAAGAAGAGGTCATGCATGGAAAGACAATAAAATAATATGAAATATTCGAAGAAATGATGACTTCAGGTTGGCAAGATTGGGGTCATCTCTGTGTGAAAAAGTAGCATTTTGCTGTACTCTAATATTTTCTTCTTAAGTGCATTTGCTTACTTACTTTTGAAATGTATAAGGTGACAGAGTGCATACAGAAAAAAATAAATTTGTAATTCTAATAAATTTTATCTATTTTTAAAAATGATATTAATATTTAATTTACTATTGAGACTCCTACTTGCATCCATAACCAAGTGTCGTATCTGACAGAGTGGGGTCTCATGATCCTTCCATTGCTCATTTGTCTTACTGGAATGCATCACTAATTAATAAAATTTACAGATTATGTTATTTTGTTTTGATTAACAGGAAAATGCACAAGTGGATTGAAAATGTTTACTTAGAAGTTGCAGATTAAAGATGATATTACTGACCTTATTTTCAGTAAAAACATGGCAGAACTCACTTTTCTTCCATGCCTTGTGTAAGTTCAGTTCAAATCACATCATAGACAATTAAAACCTAAAAACCAAAATGATCGCTAATACTATTTAATTGCCAACTTATACCCACAGTTATTCATTGTATAACTTTACCGAAAATGTTTATTTTGCCCTTGTGTATTTAACTTATAAGTAAATATTAAAGTGATACATTGATGGCTAGATGAATGGATAACTAAAACCTAGGAATTATGTTTTTGTTTAGAGACTAAGTAAGATTAAGACTAAGCAGTAAATGATTCAGATTTATAGATCAAAAGACATTAATAATAACATGGGGCTATGCATTCACCAAAGTATAAATTTGGGATGTTAACGTATAGGCCTTCATATAAAAATTAATTGTGTAATATGAGCTTATAACACAATGCATGTTTTATTATGTAAATAAGTGTACATGTATGACAGAGTGTGTATTGAATATTTTTTTTTCTAACAGATAAAGTTATATGAGCTAAAGTTTGGACATTATTGCCTAAAAGGATGGACAAGATTTTATACTCTAGTGATTCTAATGACACACCAGACTAATTTGCAAATGGCTCACTCTAAGTCCTGGTCAACTTGGCCTCCCTAGCACTTGACATCACATTTAGCAATAATAACTATTTAGAATTTAACTGTTGAATAAACGTCAAAATAAAATACACACAGTTACATGATTAGTGAATTGAAATAATGTATTTTTTCTGTTTTAAAAGAAGCTTGAGAAGAGCAAAATTGCATTTCTAGATTGTCAAGAAAATGAAAATTGATGACTCGCTTAAAAGAAAGCAGGTATTAAAGTCTTCCAAAGCATATGTATATATTTACATAAGCAACTTAAAATATTGTCATTTGGTTCTACAGTTGAAATTATATCAAGTGTATTTTAATATTTTTTATCCCCTTTTCTCTCATAGTAATTATTTAACATCAGAATCATAATGTTTAAGTAATTACTTATTCTAATTACTTTAGGCAATGAAAGATATTTATACCTTTTTAACAGCAAATTTTTAATTAGCATATTAATCAAAAGATTAATAATTTACAAACTCAGTAACAGATTTGAATTATTCTAAGTGAGGTTTTGTCCAGGAGAATCTCAGAAAGTTTATCAATTTTTTGAAATGTTCCTGGGAATCTAACCAAAAGTGTTACCACCTATTTAATAAACTATGCCAAAAAATAAGAATAAGAATTTTAATGAATTAATGACTTTTAAATTATCACCCAGCTTCATTCTCTGTCGTGAAGTCCTGATTTCTTATTTGGTCCGTCTAAAATGCAAAGCAAAAATGAGAAGCAATTAACTTCATGTTGCCTTTGAAGCCATGACCTCAGTAGCATTTAGACATGGTGAGGTGAGGAGGCTTCTAGCTCAACTCTGTGAACACTGAATTTGAGAACTCCTGAGTTGTACTCAAATGATTACATTTCCTTAGCACTTATAAAGACATAGTCACATGAGCTTGACTATAGACATGGTTGAGATTTAAACTGGAATGCTTTCCCTCTGAGTCAATGCCAAAAAAATACAGATCTTACAAAACTAACACAGTTGCTTCCATCACAAGACATATTTTTCAATTCTTTACACAACAATCTATACCAAATAATTTATAAATAGATACCCAAGGTGAATGGACCATGCTTTTCAAGGCAGGGGATGCTATCTTCTCTATTTTCTGAATGATTTATTTAAATCCCTCATTTATTTCTTCAACTTTATCTTTGATATCAATAATTTATAATAGCTATTGTTAACTGTAACTACATTATACTTAGGCATGGTTAAAAAGTAAAATCTCAAACTAATGGTTATTTGGGGGTGCATTATTGTTTAATAATATGAAGTAAGTCAACATCAGGCAACGTTGGGGAAGGCATTGCTCTCTGGTCCTAGAATAACAGGACCCACCCTAAGTTCTGCCCCTTTATATGCTAACAATCATGACTGGGACACTGGTTGGAATCTGGAGAAGATTGTGAACATCACTAGAGAGTGGAGTGATGTTAGGTAATGAGTTTCCTGCAATCATTGTAACTAGCTTTAGAGCTGTGGGTGGGGTCATCAGGGAATTTAGGTGGGATGATGGGAGAAATTCTAGACAAGAAAAACAGTATGAGTGGATATAAATATTCTTTGACTAGATATTTTCTTTGTCATAAATTCTGATATCCTAAATTAAATAGAAACATGAATGAGTGAATGAATAGCCCTCAGCAAACCCTCCCCTTAAAATACAATGAGGGTTTTTTTTTTTTTACTTATAGTTTTATTTTCAACCACAGTGTTCTAGAAGCTGACATTTGACAATAAATATCACAGAGGCATTTTCTAGAAGGAGCAGACGCCAACACATATCTAAATTTGCTTTGCCTACACTTAATAAAGATGCAGTGTTTCTCATGGAACTTTGAAATAAATGATAATTTTCCTTAATCAGTGGCTTCTCATCCATGCATTACAAAAAGCCTGAACATCAATGAGGTGGCTAACCACAATGCCTATTAATGTGTCAATAAGTATTCAGTAACAGATGTACAATAGTAGATATTTGAGGAAGAAATAAATAGTGAATGAAGGAAATAAATAAAACTGCATAAAATCAAGGTCCTACATTACAAATAAATGAGTGAATATAAATACTAGAGAGAAGATAGTTATAAATACCAATTTTCAAAGGCTCCTTCTCTTTATGGGCATGGAAGTTGGAGATGCCTTATCTCAGGAGTAGGTCTCTGGATAACTATTTCTGCAGGTTTGGTATTGTTGTAATCAAAACTGAATTACTATACAGCTAAAAACCAGGCTTCTCAAGTTTAGAGGGAAGAGTAGATTATATGCATGAAGAATATAAATCTCATAAAGTATTGGGGGTATATTGGGTTGTGCGAATGTCTGTAGGATCACGAGAAGGTCAGTGGGACCTTGGTTTATACAATTGCTGGACTTTCATGCAAGAAATGACACAAGGAGACAGGGTCACCTGCCCTGGGTTTTTTTCAGTGGTTCTACTAGTCAGTCTTGCCCATAACCTTCAAACCTTATGATACTTTGAAAGCTAGTTTTAAATAACAACACTGGGTTAATCAAACATTTTGCATGGGACCTCATTTTAAAGAAGTGAAAACCATGAGTGAGTGTGTGCACCCTAAAAAAAGTAATTTTCTATAATGAATATTGATTATATTTAGAAACGTTTAATGAAAATGTCCTCCAAACATAGAAAGTAATATGAAATAGGGTAACTTTGAGCTAAACTAAGGATTTACTTTTATTTTCTCATAGCATGCCTGAGCCATGATATTAAAACTAAGACTTGATAAAGCTTAATATAAAACACACCTTCAACTCATAAAAGTGCATAGTGGCCTTTCTTCATCTTTGTCCCGAAACCAGTTCTAGCTCAGATAGATGGAATGGACATCCAGCTAGCTCTAGATTTCTAGTCTTAGAAACTGCCATATAGAATCAAAAAGTCCCACTTAGCAGAAACCTTTGTGCTGAAAATGGTAAGAAATTTTCAAAGTCACATTTTAGTTCAGGGCAAAGGCACTATTGTGGTCTGAATATTTGTGTCCCCTCAAAATTAATATGTTGAAATACTATATGGTGTCAGGAGATGGGTTTTTGGGGATGTGGTGAGGTCATAAGGGTGGAGTCTCATAAGTTGGTTTAAAAGGAGGCCCCAGAGAGTTACCTTGCTCCATCCCCCATGTGAGGGCACAAGAAGTTTTCGTCTATCAACAAGAAACGACCTCTCATGAAACATCAATCTGCTGGTGCCTTGATTTTTGACTCTCCAGCCTCCAGAACTGAGATATGAAATGCAATTGTCTATAAGTTACCTGATTTACGATATTTTGTTACAGCAGCCTGGATAGACTAAAACGGACACAAATCACCTGCTGGATTCTGCCATTTGGTCCAGGCTTCTTAATGATGATTTGGTTCTTCGAGTGTCCAGCCTGTGCTGATCACTATAGAGTCTATGGCCCCCAGCACAGTGAGGTCCAGCTCTGTCCTCCAGCAGAAAGACTGAGGCTGACAACCTGCCTTCATACTGCTTTGCTCATAAAACTCTCACACTTACCTTAGTCATAGTCCTGATTTGTTTGCACTCTCTCTCTCTCTCTCTCTCTCTCTCTCTTGTCTTTTATTTTGTCCCTCCCCCCACACCCCCACATGAGTTCTTTTTGCTGCTTTCTTTTTGCTGTTGAACTCAAGAAGGAAACTCAGTGAAAGACTTCATCCTCCTGCGTGTTAAAACTCCATGGCTAATGTGGATCATCTATTCTTTCCCCAGCTGAGCCTTGAAGTTCAGATCTTTACTTGCCTTCCAAGCTGTACCCTTTGAGAACATAAGCATACAAGTCCCCTCTGCTTCATGACAGGAGGCAATGGGGAAGTCACAGAGGAAGGGAGGAAAGAAGGCTGCACAATGTTACCACACATGGGCACTCGTGATAAAATAATGTGATGTTTACACATGCATACACACGAGACACACACAGCATACTATACCACACTCTATACTGTATACACCACACTGCACATGATGCACACACCCCACATACCACATACACTCCACACAACACACATACACCACACGCCACACACCACACACCATATACACACCACACACACACACACCACATACCACACCACACTCCACACCCCAAGCTCCACAAACCACACACTACATGCCACCCAGCACATACCACATTCCACACACCCATCCCCTACCCATATACCACACCACACACTAGACACAAACACTAACTTGAATACAGGAGATTTTTGGCTTTAAGTTTTCCATTCAACAAATATAAAATGCTTATCCAGTAAATCTACTGTTCATATATTAATCCAGGCTGAGAATACATAGATACCCTCCAAAGTGCACAATGCTTGGCAAAACATAAACAGGGAAACTGAGAATTACTACATGCAATAAGAATATTGAGTGTGCAAGGGGTGCCCCTCAGGTCATTTTATCTGGTCTCCCTCTATCCCTTTGAAATTGATTTAGTACAGGAAGTTCTTACCTTGTCTCTGAATGAAAACGCTGGCAGGCCCAAGAATTTTCCAATTATTCTCTGGAATTCAAAGGGTAAA
The DNA here is from genome assembly GCA_963574415.1 of Tarsius wallacei. NCBI lineage: Eukaryota > Metazoa > Chordata > Mammalia > Primates > Tarsiidae > Tarsius > Tarsius wallacei. The sequence goes on from CAUYQG010230563.1 coordinate 16,246, forward strand.
GTCATTTTAAGAAACAAGAAACAGTCTTGATTCAGAAACTAAGGAGCACATTCCCATATGTTGACTAATAAATGCATCTACCATAGGGAGACCTGTCCAGTAGAGTTGAAGCGACCGCATACCTGCAACACAGAGCAGTGTGGTTACTTTCTTCCTTTTCACTCACCTCCTTCCCTGCTCAACTCCTCTGCCATCTTTTCTGACTCTGTTTCAGGGAGGGTAACTGTAAGGTGAGAGCACTGCTGGTCTTGTTATAAAACTACATACTCCTCCATCTGGCCAGTGTCAAGTCTGTATCTTGTGAACATTTGGTGGGTTCCTCAGAACCGCCCTTACTTTGATATGGAAGAGCCCCTTCATTCCAGGGCCACTGCCTCCTTCTCCAGTCCCTACTTCCTCAAGTACTCCTACACTTGGGGCAGACTCATAGAAAAGGACTTAAGACGATTCCACACAGGGTTCCAGAACAGAGCTTCCATGTTTCCGTTAGGGGCACTTATTCTTTTATCAAACTCCTGACATGAGGTTTAATCTAGCACAACACAATTTCTCTCCCCATCTGAAAAATTCACCTGCATAATTCAGGGACAGTTCACTGTGTCCCACAATGTCCAAAGGACATGTTTCAAATTCTCCAGGGGGTCCCGTTAAAACCCATCTTATTAGACAGAAGGTAAGAATTGAGAACCTCTCATCTTTTCCCCTTGGAGGGTAGATTCACAGGGCACCAGCAGCTTTTATCAGAATCATCAACAACTCCTCTTCTGAATGTGTTACATGCTTTCCATATGTGTTAGGGGACTCTGTGCTCAGACATTTTACTTTAAACATCTGGAAGTTTTATAGATGGTATATTTCACAATTCATTTGGACAGTTTCTCTCTCGCTGCCTCAGTAAAAAACTGATAATATAACATCCTGTTAAAAAATAAAATGTGAGGAAATGTACAAGCAGCAATGGAAGGACACAGGAAGGGACAACTGCTAGGAGTTCATCTCCTGCCTCCAAAACTCTTTCCAGATGCCTAGAAGGAAACTCTGAGGACTTTTTTATTCTAGATATGCAGCATAACAGAAACAAGATCACCCACATTTCTATCAGCAGAATATTTCTTTTTCAAAGAATGTTTATTAACTGCACATTTCAGACCAAAGTAAAGATATCCTCAGGTATTTTAGAATTTTGATAACATAGAGGAGTAAGCAAAGTGAAGCTCAATTCAGTAACATTTTAATATTGAGTGTATTTCATTATTTTTTGAATATTCTAATTCTCAGCAAATAGATGGAAAATATAAGTCAGTGAAACTATATCTCTTTATTTATGAGAAAGACCCTAGCAAATGTTAGTGCAAAATATGTAAATCAATAAATCATTTGGTGGCCCAAGGCAAATAGCTACATGTATCTTATATACAGGAAAAGAATAATTTATAGCGTGGGGAAGGCCTGATTTTGGCACTCCACTACTGAATTACATCTGTTTAACATGCATTATGTTTTGTGACAGAACAAACTATAACATATAGCAATTTAACCAAATATGTAAAAAACAGTAAATCATTCTCTTCTAGCAAAACTCAAAGAAGCCAGAATGGAACATAACCAGATATTCCTGCCACTTTCTTAACCGACATATTTATGAGAACATGATTTTCATTATAAGATACACTTAATTTCTGTCCTTTAAATTATATCATAATATTGCCCTCCTTCATTGTTCACTTAACATGCCATGTCCACAGGAAAGCAACCAGTATCTATATATTTGTTCATATAAGCATAAAACTTTTCTAGAAATAAGTTATATAGCAAAATCATGGAAGATAGTTTCTTCTAAGAGCAGGACAAGTGTGGAAGAAGACATCTATGCTTCCCTCATTATCTGCATATGTACCTGTGTGTTCAGAATGTACTTAATTTGATAACTTACAAAAATAAATCAGAAAAAAAAGAATCAGGGCACCGAATCCCCAGGCACAGTTTTATTGCACTTCACTTTATTGCACTTTGAAGCTCTTCCTTTCTTTCATTTTCTTCGTTGTTGTTTGTTTGTTTGTTTGTTTTTGATTTGTTTTTGTTTTTGTTTTTTTAAAAGTTGAAGAATTGTGAAAACCCTACAACTAGCAAGTCTACTGGTACCCTTTTTACAATAGTGTATGCTAACTTTGTGTCTGTTTCCCATTTTGGCAATTCTCATCATCTTGCAAACTTTTTCATTATTATTGGAGCTGTTATGGTCACCTCTGATCTGTGATCTGTGATCTTTAATGTTCCTCTTGTAATTGTTTTGGGTTTCCATGACCTGCATTCATACAGGATGGCAAACTTAATCAACGTACGTGTCCTGACTGCTCCATTGACCAGCTGTTCTCTCATTTCTGTCCCACTACTTGGGCCTCCTTATTTTTTAGGACACTGCAATATTGCCAGCTAATAATCCTACAAGGCCTCCAATTGTTCAAGTAAAGGAAGAGTCATATTAGTCTCACTTTAAATCAAAATTCAGAAATGGTTAAGATTAGTGAGGAAGACATGTTGAAAGCTGAGATAGACCAGAAGATAAGCCCTTGTGCCAAAGTTAGGCAAGTTGCGAATACAAAGGAAACATTTTTGAAAAAAATTAAGTGTCTGTCTAGTTAGCAAATGATAAGAGAGCAAAAATAGACTTATTGCTGACATGGAGTAAGTTGTAGAGGTCTGGATAGAAGATCAAACCAGCCACAACATTCCCTTAAGCCAAACCTGAATCCAGAGAAAGGCTACAATTTCTTCAATGCTATGAAGTCTGAGAGAGGTAAGGAAGTACAGAAGAAAAGTTTGAAACTAGCAGAAATTGGGTCATAAAGTTGAAAAAAGGAAGCCATTTCTATAACATGAAAGTGCAAGGTGAAACAGCAAGTGCTGATGGAAAAGCTGCAGTAAATTATCCAGAAGATCTGTTTAAGATAATTGATGAAGGTAGCTGCACTAAACAACAGACTTTCAGTGTAGATGAAATAGCCTTCTATTGGAAGAAGATGCCGTCTAGCACTTTAATAACTAGAGAAAAGAAGCCAATTCCTGGCTTCAAAGCTTCAAAGGACAGCCTGGCTCTCTCATTAGGAGCTAAATCAGCAGGTAACTTTCTGTTGAAACCGATGCTCATTTGCCATTTTGAAAATCCTAGAGCCCGTAAGATTTAATGCTAACTCTACTCTGCCTGTGCTTTATAAATGGAACAACAAAGATGAAGGACAGTACATCTTTGTTCAGTAAGGTTTACTGAATATTTCAAGCTCGTGGCTGAGGTCTACTGTTAAAAAAAAATCTTTCAAAATGTCACTGCTTATTGACAATGTACCTGGTCACCCAAGAGCTCTGATGGTGACATAAAAAGATTAATATTTTCATACCTACTAATATAACATTCATTCTGCAGCTCATAAATTGAGGCGTGATTTTGACATTCAAGTACTATTGTTAGATAAATAAATTTAGAGATAGTGATTCCTGTGATGAATCTGGGCCAAATAGACTGAAAATCTTCTTGAAAGGATGCACCATTCTACATACTGTTAAGAATATAGGTGATTCATGAGAGGAATCAAGTATCAACATTAACAGGAATTTGGAAAAGGTTGATTCCAACTCTCATGGATGACTTGGCGGACTTCAAGACTTCAATGGAGGAAGCACCTGAAGATGTGGTAAAAATAGAAACATAACTAAATTTAGAAGTGGTTCCTGAATTGCTCCAGTCTCATTATAAAACTTGGGCAGTTGGGGAGTTGCTTCTCATGGATGTGCAAAGAAAGTGATTTCTTGAGACAAAATATACTCCTGCTGAAGATGCTATGAACATTGTTGAAATGACAGCAAAACAATATTACATATAGTTTAAAAGATAAAGCAGTGGTAGAGTTTGAGGGGATAGAGTGCAATTTTTAAGGAAGTTCTACTATGGGTAAAATGTGATTATAAAGTAGCATCACATGCTATAGAGAAGTATTTTTAGAAAGGGTGCATGAATTGATGTGGCAAACTTCATTGTTAACTTATTTTTAGAAATTGCCACAGCCACCACAACCTTCATCAATGATCACCCTGACCAGTCAGCAGCCATAAACATCAAGACAAGACCCTCTATCAGCAGAAAAATTACAACTCATTGAAGGTTCCGGTAATTGTGAGCATTTCATAGTAATAAAATCGTTTTAATTTAGATATGTACATTTTTCTTTTAGACATAAGGCTATAGCACAATTAGTAAACTACAGTATAGTATAAACATAACTTTTATAAGCACTGAGAAATCAAAAACTCATGTTCTCTTTATCATGCTATTTGCTTTATTTGTGCAATCTGGAATCAAATATGCAATATCTTTAAGGAATGCCTGTAGACAAGCGCTGAATACAAAATGCAAATTGTTTTCTTTTCTTTCCTATGTAGACTATTTTTAGGACCACTTTTCTTTAACCTTCACAAATATGGGTCAGAGAACCTGGGCTTGGGCCCGAAATAAATAAATTCTACAAAGCTATATTCTTAGAAATGTGTACATTTTAACTAAAACAAACCAATAAGCAAAAAGCAGACATTTTGTTTATGACATATCAAAGAAAATTCATGCAAATTATTATCCATTAGCCATATCTAACACAATTGATGTGGTTGTGCTTCTCTATTATTGTCTCTAATTTTTATTCTAAGTCAGAGTAAGAATCTTAATATTAAATAATCGGTATTCTTTGCCTTGTGGTTTTAAATGTATTATGAGTCTTCTCCACACATAGAAAAAAAAGGCTTGTTGTGCAATTTTGCAGCAGACTATAATTTAAGGAGCATTAAAACCAAGTCCAACATTTATATAAAAAATGAGCACCATTTTGTTGGGTAGGAAATAGCTCTGGCATATTGCAGACACTTCTGTTTACTTATATGTAATAGACAGCCAATTCCAAGCAGAAGGAAAAATGTTATACAGAATATTGCACAACAAGAATGCTTTTCTGTCCACTTACCTGAAAATAGTGCTAACATCTCAAGTCACTTAATCTTCCCCATGCATCCTCTTTTTTCGGAAAATATTTTTCAAATATTTTATTTCATATTATTCTAAATGGAAAGACTATTTTATTCCAGTTTATTTTGAAAGAAAAATCTGTGTTAATCTTGCAAGGATGAGAATATTGGTGGTTTAAGGTTAAACACATTATTTTATTGGAGATGATTAAGGAAAAGATTGTTAAAATATTAGGAAAACATCATTCTATTTTTCTCATCTGTAAGCTGCCAAATATGCAATTGAAGACAGAGAAAAAAATCAATTCACTGGGTATATTTTCCAACATGACATTAAACAACATCTTTTTAAAATTGGGTTGATTGTTTTTATCTTAGCGGTGCTTATTTTCATATTGTTTTAATTATTCAGTTGAATGAATGCTATTTTAGTACATCCATTAATTCAATCATTTTTAAAAATCATCTGTAATGTGTCAGTGTGTCTGTCACATCTTGAGAAGACAATGGTGAGAATGAGCAAGCACAGTGTGTTGCCATTGCTAAAAGCATTTCTGAGCCTTCTCCATTCCACCACACAGGGTAAGGGGCAAACAGTCTTGGTGCCAACACCTCATAACCATCATCCAGATCTCTTGGTGTCAGCCTGAGCTCTACCCCTGCTTACGGGCGCAGGGATTTTAATACTTCAAGCAAATTAACCATCACTTTGTTTTTTCCACAAAAGATTGCAGATTCCTCAACTCAAATAAAATTTCAGCTAGAAATATAATAGAAACTATTTCTATTATAGACATACATTTTTTTGAGCTGGAGTTTCACACTGTCTCCCAGGCTGGAGTGCAGTGGCATGCTACTCACAGTCACCGCAGCCTCAACCGGCTGGACTCCGGCAATCCTTCTGCCTCAGCCTTCCAAGTAGCTGGAACAACAGGTGCATACCACCATGCCTGGCTAATTTTTGTGATTTATTGTAGAGACGAGGTCTCACCAAGTTTCCCAGGCCCGTCACGAACCCCCGGGCTCAGACAATCCTCTCCCCTTGGCCTCCCAAATTGCTGGGATTACAGGCTGAGCTACCACGCCCAGCCTAGGCTTGTTTTTTAAATAAATGTTTTATTCCAGAAAAAATTTAGATTTACAGAAAAATAGGTTTAGTTTTCCCTATCATTAATGCCTTATATTAGTATGGTGTATTTATCACAATTGATAAGTCAATGTTACCTAAAATCAACAGTTTATTCATATTTTTTTAATTTTTACTTTCTTTTTTCCTGTTCCAGGATTCCCTCCAGGATAGCACATTATATTTATTTGTCATGTCTCCTTAGGCTTCTTGAGACAATTTCTCAGACATTCTTGTACTTGAAGACTTCGGCAGTTTGAAATAGCACTGGCCGAGTATTTTGTGGGATGTACCATAACAGATTTTTCTGAAATTTTGTTGTGATTAGATTGGGGTATGAGTTTTGAAGAGAAAGAACACCACAAAGGTGGAGTGCCATGCTCATCACATCATATCAGGGATGACGCTGTCCCTGGGGGTGCAGTCCGGCTGCCTCACCGAGTTGAGACAGTGTGAGTCAACTTTCTCCTCTGTAAACTTACTCTTTCATCCCCCTTTCCACATTGTACTCTTGGAAGAAAGTCACCATGAGCATAAACCTGGGTTTTAATCTCAGTTCTATAATCTGCCGGCTGTCAAATATCCCAAACTCTTTGAGTCCATCCTTTCCATCTGTAAAACAGAGGTAAAATGGCTACCTTAAAGAGTGGTTGTGATGATGAGGAATTACTTAGTCTGTGCCTGGAGCACAGCTTCTGAAGGGAAGCTTCTAAAAGTGGTGTTCCATCAACAGCTGTTCTCATGATTGATCTAGCTATGTAGCAATGTGTGATATGCAAATGTAAGTGCATGTTCCATTTTCTGCAAACAAATAACTTTAAATATCTCAATGTTGTACTAAGTAATATGTTTCTTGATTAGTTGTTTATTGCTTAATAGAATTGTGTGTATCTTGATAAAGATGATGCAGTAGAACCATATTATATACTCTGGGTTTCAATTCACTAAATTCATACATTAAGTGTGAATAATAATATCACTTTTTCTTACTAATTGCTGCCACCTTAGGTAATATTATAAAGTGTCAGTTATACTCTGAATGCTTAATATTATCTCTAGTCCTTACAAAAACATGTGTTATAAGCAGTTACTCTCATTTATACATGCAAGACTTAGATTCAGAGAGAAGAATCACTTGCTCAAAGTTGTAGAACTGGCAGGTAGGAGACTGTGTTTCAGCCGTTTTCTTGTATTCAATGATTGGAATCATTCCACAAAGCAACACACCCCATTATGCAGCCTGTGATTTGGGGATAGTTTAGGTTAACAACATAATACTTCCTTTATCCTATATGTCTGTGATATCTTTTCCTATGGAAGATATGCAATATGTGTTGAGAACCCAGCCATCTTTAACCAGTAAGCGAAATGATATACTCTACAGAGGAAAGTATTATTTTACTTCTATTTTGTTTACTTTGCTTGACATGGAAAAATATCCTTTGGAGACTCTCTAAAGCTTTACGTTTGAAAATTTGAAATATCACATTAAGAATAAACAGAACACTAGTTTAGTTTATTTTCTTTTTCAGGGTAATAACAGAAAAGAGACAGAAACCTTACTGAGATTCCAGAAATGCTCACTTAAATATCATTTAGGCTTATTATTGAATATTGGTCTTTCAATGTATACTCTTTTATATTTAGTATAATTTTAATAGCAAAAAGAAATATTTCTATACATTGAAATAGTATGAAATTTTTGATATTTATGTAAGTAGAATCCGAAAAAATAGTATCAATAAATGTTTCCCAAACTTTATTTTAAGAACACAGAAATTAATTTGACTAAACATCTACTTCTATAAATAAAAGAAGATCACATTGTGATGTAATGTGTTTTTAAAATAGATATTCAAATAGATATTACACATAAACCTTGGTTGCATATTTTATTGGAACATTTATTTAAATATACTTCCATTATTAATGGTTTAGACTTACTTGAAAAGAACCTCATAATAATTATGTTATTCTTTTCTATATTTATTGGTAATTGGTATTCTTTTCTATATTTATTGGTAAATGTCATGAAGAAAAGCATATCTCAAATGTAAACTGCTCAGAGATATACAACAATGTAAAGTTATTGTGTCAATTAATTAAATCATTCTATTAAGATTAGGACTAGTAGAATTGAATTGTGAAAACTAATTTACTAATTTATTTGGATATATATTGATACTGAGGGAGAAGTTTGAAGCATTATTGTATCACTCATGAGGGACTACTACTATCCCTACTCACAAGATCAAAGATTTTTCTCCACTGTCTTACAAAAAAAAAAATGAAGTCCTGGGTGTATGCCCCAAAGACAGATTGAAAAAGAAGAACCAGGATTGTTGGCAAGACCCTCACACAAGCCAGAAAATACACAGGGAGACATGTGAGGCCAGAGGAGGGATGAAGAACCCACACTTAGGTGAAGCCAAGAGTACGGAGTTAGGACATCGGTTTGTACTGAGAACACATTCAAGAACTGAAGGTCAAAGCAAGGTCAAGAGTCAGAGTTAAGCTGTCAAAGCCAGGCGTATATAAGGAGTAGAAAGTGGAATGAATCAAGTCAGAGACTTCAGAAAACCAAAAGCTATAAATCCCAAAAGTCATTGTGTAGACACTTTACACAGTATCCTAATTCTCCCAATAGCCTATACTACATCATTCTGTGTGATGCCAGACTTCGTTTCTCTGGCCACACTCTCTCAAACCCCCCTTACCCTAACTTCTCAGGACCAGAGTCTCTGTCACCTAACTGCATAGGGTCATCTTTATGCTCTCGAACTCACCAGAGCCTAGGATTCTTTCACTCCTAAAATCATGAGCTCAGGCCCTATTTTCTGTCCTCAACCCCCTGTCCTTGCTGTTCTCTTCACTAAGTGTTGCTACATTAGTCTTCTCCCTAACACATCAAGGCCATGAAATTTAAGTTTCTGTCTGTCCGCTCCTTCCTGACTTCACATCCCTCTACTTAGATTTTAAAGTACGTTGCTTCAGGCATTCCCTTGCCAATGTTCTAAATTCCCTTGTTTTATTTTCTTTTTAGCTTCCTTCTCTGGCATTTCATAACAATGGAATCCTACAGTAACTGCGCTTTTGCTGCAGCCTTCTTTCAACCAATATAATGCTCCTGAAGTTCATTTATGACTTACTACGTGTTGACATTTCTTTCTTTATTAATGCTGAATAGTATTCCATGGTATGGATATACAATTTTTGGTTTCCACCTTTTAGCTATCATAAATAATACTGCTTTGAGTATTTGTGTACAAGTCTTTTATGGTTATATATTTTAATTGAGTAGGTGGCTTTAGTGGCCTTGCTGTGATATATGTTAAGTTTATGTTTAACTTAAGAAACTATTTCCAAAGTGACTACACCACGTTACATTCCACCAGAAATCTTTGAAGATTCCAGTTTCTCTCCACAGCACTTAGTTTTGCTTGTCTTTTTTCATTATAGTCATTTCAGAAGGTGTGTAGTGGTACCTCATTGTGGTTTTCAAGTTACATTTCCTGCATGACTAATGATATGGAATACCTTTTCATACCATTTTTGTCATCGTAGGTGAACTGTCTAATTATTGTGTACAATTTTTTTTGATTGTTTGCTTTTTAATGAGTTGTAAATATTGTTAATAATTCTACATATGAGTCTTTTTTCAAACATATAATATGTGAGTTATTGTGCTAGCACAAACTGAGTGACTGAAACAACAAAAATTTATTTTCCCACAGTTCTGAAGGCTAGACGCCCAAAATGAAAGCACTTTCAGGGCTGGTTTCTTCTCTGTGCTGCAAGAGAGAATCTGCCTGGGCTTCAAGAGAGAAACTCATAGATGGCGATATTATTCCCTTCGCTCTTCACATGGACTTCCATGTGTGTCTGTTCCCAAATTTCTCCCCTTTTTTTAAAAGCAGGATTTATTGAGAGGCCAGAAAAGCTTCCACAATGGGAGGGGACCCGAAGGGGTTGCTCAAATTTCCCCTTTTTATGAGGACACCCGTCATGTTGGATTAGGACCAATTACTAATGACCCCACTTTAACTTGATGAGCTTTTTTTTTTGAACTCATCAGTATTTGTTACAACTTCTTTAAGCAGAATGTGAGTGACTTGGGCACTACGTTTCCATTCACAAGCCTCACTGAGTTCCTTTTTGAACAGCTTTACAACACACCTAGGTAGGCTTATAATTTTGCTCTTCTAGACAATACTTTTCTTTGGAAAACAAGCCCTGGAGAGTTCCCCCCATCAAGTTGCTTCAGTTTAACATACTTATTTCTAGAGGACTAGCACATGCAGAATTGGTAACTACAGGGATGAAAAGCTTAAAGTCAATTCTAGAAGATGAAACTCAAGTCATTTAAACAAACACTTTTCTTCTAAACATCAAGGTATATCTGAGAACACTTCAGTGACAAAGATTTGGTCTACTAAGGAATCCTGCTTGATAGCTAAACACTTCAGACCACAAAGTTAACATTAGGCTACATACACCTTACAACATGTTCCCTCTATCTGTTAAAATAAGCCAAGGTGAAACTAGAAAAGCATTATTAGTCCTGCTTAGTGCCTAAGGTATCACAGCACCACACACGAGGAAAGACACCTTATAAGCTCCAATTTCCAATGACACATCCTGAAGGAATGAACTTTCAAGGAACATAATTTAGCCTAAAACAATATGCAGATATTTTATCCCAATCTATTACCACATTTTCATTTTAATGAAAGCCTTAAAAGAACAAAAGAAAGCCTTTGTTTACTATTTTAATAAAGTCCTATCATTTAAATGGTTTTTACTTTTGATATCTATGTCTTACCTAACTCAAGATTGTGAAGATTGTTTCTCATATAATCTTTTATGTTTTATAGTTTGAGTTCTTACATTTAGATAATTGATCTGAGCTAATCTTTGCTAATGGTGTAAGACAAAGACTGTGTGTTTTTTTTTTAGATATAAATATCCAATTTTCCCAGCACTATTTGTAAAAGAGACTATTCTTTACTCCATTGGATTATTTTCACACCTTTGTCAAAAATTAAACTAACTATAATGTAAATGTTTATTTCTGGAATTTCAATTCTCTTTCATTGATTGGTGTGCTGATTCTCATGGTGGTACTATGCTGGCTGGCTTACTGCAGCTCTTAATATGTTTTAAAATTAGATAGGACAAGCTCTTTAACCATATTCTTTTTTTAAAAGAATTTTTTGGATACTCTAGGTCTTTTGAATATCCATATACATTTTAGAAACAACTTAATTTATACAAAATCACTAGTGGGATTTTGAAAGGCATTGCATTAAATCTCTAGATATTTTTAAGGATAACTGCTATTTAAATAATTGTATGTCTTTTGGTTAATAAACAAAGATGTTTTTTCCAATTATTTATATCATTTAAAAACATTTCTCTATAAATTTTATAATTTTTAATGTACAAATTATTTACTTTCCTTTGTTCTTATATTATATTTTAAAGATGTGAGGTACAATTCAGGATTAGGTATACAAGTGAACATTGTACAGATACAGTTTGGGCCTCCCTTTTGTCCCCATTTTGCCTGGTTTGAGATCAGGTACCCTTATTGATTTTGTGTCCCCCCCAACCCACCCTCGCAGTATCTTGCTACTGCCAATGCCTTTCCTGATAATTTATTCAAATATTTATTTCTTTATGATATTACTGTGAAAGGACTCACTTTTTAAATTTTATTTTCAAATTGTCCATTGCTTGCCCATGTGTATCAGTTTTGTATCTTGCAAATTTGCCAAGCTAATTTGTTAGTTCTAATAATTTTATTCCTTAGAGTCTTTCACATATAGGCTCATGATGTTTGTGAATAAAAACATTTTAATTTCTTATTTTTAAGCTAGATTTCAATAAAATAATATTGATTTTATTAATAATAAAAGTGGCAAAAACAGAATTGATTGTTTCTGATTCTAGGAGAACATAATTTAGTGTTTCACAATAGTGTATATTGCTACTTCTAGTTTGTTGAAGACAAATTTTATCAGGTTTTGGAATTTTCACTATTTCTAATTCATTAAGAATATACATAAAGGAAAGTGTTGTCAGGTTTTGTGAATGATTTTTCTGTAATTATTGAGATGGTCATGTGTTTATTATACAGTTTATCCTGTTAATACAGTGTATAATATTAATTGATTTCCCTGCATTCCTATAATAAATACCATTTGGTCATGGTATATAAACACTTTTTTATGCTGCTGATTTTTGTTTGTTAATATTCTGTTTGAAATTTTTACATGTATGTTCATGAGGGATACTGGCCATGTCTTTGTCCAGTTTTGGTATGAGAGCAATGCTGTCTTCACAGAATTAGTTTGGAAATGGGTATCCTCATTTTCTATGTTCTGAAATAATTTGTGAAAAATTGACATCATGTATTCTTTAAATGTTTGTTAGAACATTTAAAGTCTCAGAGAGAGTTTTAAAACTTAAAAAAGCCATGTAGCCACTAACTAATAGAGCCTGTGCTAAATCCACATTTCTTTTAATTCTGAGATTGGAGCTTATTAAGAAATGGATGTAGATGCATCAGTTCCTTCTGACTTGAGTTATTCTTTCCCCATGGTACATGATAGATGAATGTCAAATTCTTTCTAAAAAAACAATAAGAAAAAAAGGTTTTAGAATGCTAGTCAACGGAGCAACCTGGCACATGCCTGTAGACACAGCTACTTGGGAGAGAGAGGCAAGATGATCACTTCAGCTCTGGAGTTTGAGGTTTACAGCAAGATATGAATATACCGCTACATTGCACTACAGCCTGGGTGACAGAGTGAGATCCTGTCTCGGAAGAAAGGAAAGAAGGAAAGAAGGAAGGAGAAAAAAATGAAGAAGAAAGGAGAAATAAAAATAAATAGGTTTATGAGAATTACAATACAATAAAAAGAAATTAGTCCAGAAAAATAATTTTCTATTAATGTTGCAAATTCTTATTTGTATGTATGTATATATACATATTATATGTAATACGCATGCACATGTGCAAACTATGTGTATTTATATATTCAAGTAATTTATATTCTGCTCAATTCCAAAATAAAAGTGCTATTATATGATTTTAAAAAACTATGTTAAAAGCATATTAAGATTTTTTAAAACTGTAATAAAGCATATCTAATTAAATACTTCTCATTACAGAGTGTAAATAAGAAAGAATTTTTAAACCTAAACTTTAGAGATTAAATTGAAAACAACTGAAACTGAAATTGAAAATTGGAATAATTAATATTTCTCAGGTTTTCATAAATAAAGAATGATAATAAAAGTAGACATGCAAATATCAGTCATTGCCAAATGGTCTGAAGGGAATGGTGTGTGTGCATGTGTATGTATGCATGTGTATGAAAGAGAGATAGAGAGAGAGAGAGAGAGATTTTTCCAATAATCAAGAACCAAAGAAATCTAGTTTTGTAAATTTACTTTCTAATTTTAAACTGTACCTAGAAGTTAACAAGTAGTACAAGATATTGAATATGAAGTTTTGGTACAACATTCTCTGAAATGCAAAAGATTTTAATTAGGTCTGGAATATATTTTCCATTAAAATTGTGATTCAAGCAAAGCTTATTTCTTCAAATTTTTTTTCTTTACTTGTTGATATTTAGTATACGTAAAGGTTAAATATGATTTCCTTTTGACACACATCTGTGACCTAGAAAATAGCTATTTTACATTTGTCCTGTACTTTAGAAAATCTAATTGCTTACAAAGATCACAAAGTAAAATAAATAGGTTCATGAAACTATCCATTCAGAAATACACGTAAAGAGATAAAAGTTTTATCTGTACATTTTAAGATTTTAAAAGCCATGTATCTTGCTGATCACAACAGTAAGTTCAAATTCTCCTGTTTTTAAAAAAATTTAAAGTTTGTAATTTCAGCAATCCAAAAGGTTCACTAATTTTGGATTTGGGGGTATTGAAAAAAATAACTGCCTTAAAAAAATAGAATATGCACTTACTCTAATACTAAACCAAATTCTTATAAATGTAAAATTATCAGTATCTTTTTCATTCTTTTGTTTATTTTTGACTTGTATTAAATTGCTTATGACAATGAGTATTGCAAGATATTCATGACATTTTATATGGCATTTTATTCATCAATTGAATAACTTAAGTTCAGAGAACATTAATCTCTGGGTTTAACATTATGCAGAGACAGCCTCCACTGTGTTATGTGTATTAATACACACCATACCATGCCCACAGAAGACTACCCCTTATTTATTTCTTTATTAATTATCTATCTATATATTTATTTATTTATCTATTTATTTGTTGTCTTTTCTTCTTTTTTTAAATTTCATATTTGGGGGTACATGTGCATGTTTATTTAATGGATATTTGCTCATCATGAAGATTGAGCTTCTAATGTAACCATCACCCAAAGACCACCGCTCTTAGTCTTCAATGGTTGCAGAATATTTTTAGCTTTCAAATATCTCCAACACAAATGCATATATTGCTAAAAGATACTTAAATATGCTAGCTGATTCTTAGTAGTAAGTGAGTATTTCAATTACAAGAAACATCTTTGTGAAGATATTATAGATATTGAGACAGCCAAGAAGCCAAGTAGGTAAAGCCTCTGAAGAGCATCGGGATTTTTTTGGTGAGAGCCTGCCTGCTCTTCAGGAGAGGGTGCATCTTTGCTGTAATTATTAATTAAACTCTCCAAACTCCTCTTCTTGGCAAGAATTTAAAAATTTGTGAGTAATGGAAAAGAGTAACTACAACTAATTAAAAACGGAAAAGAAAAACTACAACTAATAACTCTGTGCCTGGCACCGTGCTGGGCAACTTACATATGTGGTCTCAAATGTTACTGTAATTTTCCGAGTTAATTAAACTAGCTCCATTTTTGTCCATAAAGAATCTAAAGCTCTGAAAAGATTATATAATGTGCTTGAAATCCCACAGCTCATAGAAAAATTTGCTTACTCTCATTACTTCAAAACCAATCTCTTTTTTTCTCTCCCTCACTCTCAATCTCATCAGATGATCTGTAACTTTGTGAAAAGAGATTAACATAAAACTAAGGACCATCTGAAAAACAATCCTCCATTTTTCACAGTTAATTTTTTC
Organism: Tarsius wallacei; assembly: GCA_963574415.1. Lineage (NCBI taxonomy): Eukaryota > Metazoa > Chordata > Mammalia > Primates > Tarsiidae > Tarsius > Tarsius wallacei. The sequence goes on from CAUYQG010230563.1 coordinate 31,505, forward strand.
TGTAAGTACTTCTTACCTTGCCTTATCTGAGTCCCTTTATATTTCTAAAGCTTATGGATACTAGTAACATAATTTACTTATCCTCTCAGAAAGTGTCATAATTGAATAGTTCAAACCTACAAACATATGGTCCACAAAGGCACTTGGAAAGGAAGAGAAAGATGTCCAGGTAGTATCTGGTGAGAAAGAGTAGATTCATGAAGATTTGTTAGTGAAACTTATTGGGAGGACCACTAAGATGAGTGTTCAAGGTTTTTCATTTTTTTAATGGCTTCTCCTGTTTCTTTTCATAATTCCTGTGGAAAGTCAAAACGTTCAAGGGAAAAACATTTTCTGCATTGGCTGGCAAATCTTGTATAAAACTAAGTATCAATATGGTTAGAAAAAAGTATGCTAAAGAAAGTAGGTAATTCTTAGTCAGTGAAATATATGCATGTCTACACAATTTTCCACAAAATTAATCCTGTCCGATTAGTTGCTTTTTTCAGGAACTGCCATTATATTTAAAAGATGAATTTATTTGAAGAAAAAATTTTAGATCTGATAAAAATACATAAGAATTTTGGAAAAGCTTTTCCAAAATTTTATTTAAGCTAAAAACAGATAAGAATGATAAAATTTTTCCATTTTTTACAATGTCTTAGGCATACTCAATATATTAATATGGTGTTATTCTAATAAACAATGAAACTATTCTACTGATAAAGGTGTGACAATAAAGGAAGTATAGTATCATGGAAATAGCAAGAATATTGGGCAAAATATATGAAAGAAATATTTTTAAATATTGGACAATATATAGCACTAGACTCTAACTCTTGAGATAAAGGAAATTAATGATGGGAGACACACTTACCCAAGATTTCTGCCTGCAAGCAAATTTTGGACAGTTCTTCAAGAATGAAGACTCCCAACAGAGGTTCACCTTCTCATTGAGCTCAAGATTCCAAAGTAGGACACAAGTGAGGTTGTGAAAATTAAAATGGAAATGGAAAAATATCAAAGAAAACGGAGCTACGTAGAGAAAGTTTCCATGTTTACATATGCTTCTCATGAGTCATGGGATGAATTTTGACCTGCTCATACATAGAGTAAATCTCCACAAGGCTGGGCAAAGAAAAGTTGATGACATGGGGTGGAGAGGATATGCTAGAGACTGCCAGATATGGAGACGAGTGTTGAAATCCAATTATTTTGTAGATCCCAAAACAGCGATGCCGTAGAAGAGTACTCAAGCCCTAGAGAAAACTACACGAGATATTTTCTAACATGACTCAGATGCAAAACTCAAAAGATTAATTTGATTTGCAAGTCACTTCAAAACAAATCTCAAGACGTTTTAAAGAAAGACACTACCATCCACATATACAAAAGTGCTACATTCAAAATCTTAAGAAAACAAAGAAAAAAGAGGGTGAGGGCAAAAAGTTACTCACTACCTGAAGAAAAATGTATTAATTAATGTATTAATGTATGCAAAAGCTTATTAATTAATCAAATGCTGAAATAAAATAAATGATAGTATTAGTAAGCAATACCTTTAAAATAATTACTATAAATTAGTCCAAGGATTTTTAAAAAATGATCATGAGGGAAAAACTAAAGAGAAAAATAAATGGCACATATATGACTGAAAATGTAATAATTTTTGTAAAATACACCAAACTAAAAGCAAAAATAGGCACTGCAGAAAAAAGAATCCAACGTGAACATGTAACAATGAAAGTCAACCTGAAGAGGAAAAAAATGATGGAAATATCCAAAAAAGAACACAATTTCAGTGACCAGTAGAGCAATATCCAGATATGTAAAATACAGTTAATTGGCATACAAAGTAAAGACAAAATAAAGAAATGTGCAAAAAAAAGGTCTTAAAAATAAAGGACAACAGTTTTTCAAATTTCATGAAAATGTTAAACATAGAGATATAAGAAGCACAAAAAACTCCAAGCAAAATAAAAACAATGAAAAACACAAGAGCTATTGTCTTGCTAAGCTATGGTGTGGTCGTGTGTCCTTTGAGTTATGACCAGGCCATGTTTCTTGGCTTTGTCCCCCTCCCTTACTTTGGGGAGGTGAATCTTCTCTTTCTAATTCTTTCTCTCTCCAATTTACTTTCTAAATAAACTATGTTTTCTAATCTAAAAAAAAAAAAGAAAAACATAAGAGTACATCACAATTTGATTGTTAATAAAATGATAAAGATTTAAATATTTAAAATATATAATATTTACAATATTTAAAATATATATTGCATATTGGATACAAAACTGTGTTTATATTATATATAAAAGAAGTATGAGAATGACCTTATATTTATCAGCAGAAAAAAGGAAATGTAAAAATTAATTTTAAAGTGTTGAAAAAAGGACTATCAATTTACAATTCTTTATCAAATGATATCTTTCAAAAATCAAAGAGAACATTTTTTTCAGGAAAATCAAAGTTGAGAAAATTAGTCACCAGAAACCTACAATTTAGGAAATGTTAAAGAAAGTTTTTCAAGTTAAAAAAAATGCTTAAGAAAGACATAAATCTACATAAAATAATGAGAAGATATAAACCAGAAAACGTAGGCATAAATATGAATATACTTTCATGTAAAAATATAAAAACGTCTTTCTCAGGTTTTAATTAAAAATAAATAATTGACTGATAAAAGCAAAACTTAATCACATGCATTTTTGAGCTTATAACATTCATAAAACTAAAGATTTGAAAAAAGTATACAAAGTTTGACAGGGGAGTAAGGACACTTATTGTTCAAAGGTCCTTGATTTTTACATGAAGTGGTGTAATACAATTAGAAGGTAGAATAAGCAAAGTAAACATTTGAAAATCCTAAACCAATGACTAAAAACAACCTCAAAAACAACGAACTTCATCTACTAACCAATAGCTCATCTACTAACCAACTGATAATGCAAAGTGGTCAATAACAGAAGCTCACTGAAATTCTACATGTAACAACTGGTAATAGAAATACAGCCTGAGTGGAAAAAAACCTCCTGGAACCAAAAGGAGAAATTAAAAATTCATAATTATAGTCAAAGATTCAACAGCTCTGTATTCGTAATTTATAGAACGAAAAGAAAATTATTAAGGGTACAAATATAAACCACTCTTGATATCTATAAAGCATTATCAACTAGCTTTATTTAATATTTGCAGAACACTAAACCCCGAAATAAGAGATTACATATTTTTGAGATACGAATGGAAAATTCACTAAAACAGATTTTGTAGTAGGTTATAGTAGGTTATGACATTTTTTTGTAGACATATAAAACTAGAAATCATAAAGGAGATCTTCTCAGACGACAATAGCAATATATTAAAAATCAGTAACAAAAAGAACTGAAAAAAAATCTCCAAGCACTTGGTAATTAAGTATACACCTCTACACAACTCACAGAACAAAAAGAAGTTTTCAAAATGGAATATATTTTGCATTATATTGTATTAAAAATAATACATAACAATATTTTGAGGATGCAGCTAACTCAGAGCTTAAAGGAAAGTTTATAATTATAAATGGTTACACTAGAAGAGAGGGCCTCAAATATGTGGTATGACTTTCTACATTAAGAATAAGAAGAACATATTTATTACTAATGAAGTAGAAGAAAGAAAATAATAATGATCATAGTAGAAACAGATGGAATAGTAAATGGATAATAAATGGAAAAAAATACATAAAATCAATAACTGGCTTTTTGAAATATTAATAAAATTGTAAACCCCTGGGTATATGATCGAATAAGCAAGAGAGTAGACACAAATTATCAATAGCAGAAGTGAAAGAGGATTTATTACTATATATTCTACAAACATTGGAAAGATATTAAAAGAAAATTACAAACATTATGCCAAATTTCTTGAAAAATTTATATTACCAAAACAAACAAGACATATAAAACTGGAATGTTTCTATGTATTTTAAATAAATTGAATACTTTGTCATTAAAACATGCCCATAAAGAATACTTCAGGTCCAAATGTTTTCACTAGTGAGTTTTGTTAACCAAAGCAACACACTCTGTTTCCGAAAACAGAGGTATGACTACTTTTCAACTTGCCTTATAATATCACTATTGCACTGATATGATAGTAAAAGATATTACAAGCAAATAAAACTTCAGAGCCTATCTTTCATAAACATACTTACATAAATCTGTAACAAAATGTTAACAGATTAAACCCAATAATATATAGTGATTATAATACATTTTGACCAAGTATAACACATTATTGCATTTCTTAGGAATGCAAAGTTGATTTAACACTATATTAATATCTCCACCAGGTTAAGTATCATTTGGCAAAAATCCCATACTGAGTGAGCACCAATTCTAATTCAACATCAAGCTTACCCAGCATCGAACTGAATAATTTCAAGGATATGAGAAATGTATCATATTCCTATGACAAGTGTCTGTGCCTATGGTGCCGGCAAAGCAGGAACAATTGTGACACACTGAGGGTAGCTTCCTGGGTCTTTTCCCTTATCTGTCATGTGATGTCAAAATCTAGTTGATGAAGTCTTTAATAAGGCACACAGATTATTTCCTCACGGGTTAGAGAGAATCTTCCTCTGAAATATTTTGTTTCTATTCATTTCTACTTTGTATCATAGAATTCTGTGTAGGTTACATAATATTCCTCAGGAAGAGGTGCCTCATAATAATGCCATTGATTCTGGATGTGTTTACCATAAGCAATTGTAAGCGAAGGTCATTGAGTGATGAGCATTCCCTAGATTAAATACTGTCCTCCAAGCTAATGTCATTAATCAATACATCTGAAGGTCCGGTCATCAAAGGAACAATATTATAGGGTTGGGTCTCCTGCTTTCTATTATTTCTCCAGGTTGGTATTACAAGGAATCAGGGAAAAAGTAGATTACAGGATAGCTGATTTTTACCTTTGCTCTCTCTGAATAACTATCCAGGGTAAAAACACTCCACAAACCATGAATAGAAGAAAATGGCATCAGCTTGTCAAGGGATATGTAGAAAAATATCTTCAGATAACATCATACTTAATGACGAAAGGTTGAATCCTGTACTCCTCGGGTCAAGAAAAAGGAAGATTGGCCTTTTTCATCACTCCTGCTCATTGTATTGAAGCTCTTCACCAGGGAAATTAGTCAAGTGAATGAAATAAAAACCATGTTGACTGGAAAGGAAAAGTAAACCTTCCTGTTTCACAGTAAATATGAGAATTAAAAAAAAGAAAGTCTTAGGTAATCTTGACAAAGGAACCCCGTAACTAATAAATTCATCAAAGTTTCAGGATATAAATATCAACATAAAAGAGCAAATGTTTTTGATGTACTAGAAATAAACAAAGGAAAATTGAAATGAAAATATAATACTTGTAATGATATCAGAAAAATGAAACATTTGATGTTAAATTTAAAATGTATATGCAAAATCTATACAAGAAAATTAGAAAATATTGTTGAACAAAATTTTAAAGGACCTAAAAATTATTTTGGGTCTTTTTCTTGCACATAAAATAATTACAACATAATGAGTCTTAAACCTAAATGTAAAGATGAAAATCTATAAAACTTCTAGGAAAAAAAAAAGAACATATTTTCCTTTTTGCTTAGAGTAGGTAAATATTTCTTAGATAGAATGCAAAAATATGTGTCAAGAAAGAAAACATTGATAAACTGGGCTTGAAATTCTGAATATTCAAAAGACATCATTAAAAAATAAAAATGCAAGTCACAGAATGGGAGAAAGTATTCACAATACATCATTTAACAAAAGAGAGCTAGAGCATACATAGAACTCTGACAACACAAGAATAAAAAGAAAAACAACTCAATTAAAAATGGGCAAAAGGTAGTCATTGCTTTGCTAAACTCTGGTCAGGCCACATGGCTCTTTGAGCTATGGCTGCCATGTTTCCTAACTTTGGTCCTCTCCCCTACCTTTGGGAGGTGAATTTCCTCCCTTTCTCTCTCTCCAATTTACTTTCTAAATAAACAATATTTTCCAATTTAAAAAAAGGCAAAAGAAGCGATGTTTCTCAAAGACCATATAAGAACGGTCGATAGGCACACAAGATCCCCAACCCAGTTAGTTAACAGGGAAAAGCTGTTGCAACACTGAGCTTCCATTGCCCAATCCAATGACTAAATTTAAAATCCTGACAAAAACAAGTGTCGGTAAATAACTTTCATGCATTGCTGGTGAAAATATAAAATTATATAACTGCTTTGGAAAACATTGTGACTTTTTTTGTGAAATAATATATCTACTTTCCATAGACACTGGCATTCCACTCTTAAATATTTACTCAGAAAAATTAAAAATGCACGTACTAACAAAGACTTGTACATGAATGTTGCTAAAAACTTCATTTATAATAGCAAAAGCGGAAATAATCCAACTCTTCCATCACTAGGTGAATGGATAAATGAATGGTGGTATCTCTGCAAAATGTGATAATGTATTAAGAAACACACTACTGATACAGGCAACAACACAACACGTATTCATATTAAAGGCAGTATTCTATACAAAAGGAGTCAGGTACAAAAGAGTACTGAAATGATTTCATTTAAAGGAAATTATCAACAGCACATGATAATCTACAGTGACAGAAAGCATTTGTCCTAGATCTTGAATGATTAGGACTTCAGTGGAATAGGAGACTGGGGAGAATAGAGAAATTAACAAAACATAATTACAGACTCTGGATTTACTTGTCTGATAACATCTGTTATGACTTTGGCTTTGCATAATAGTACAGTTCATAAAAATAAAGCTTAAAAATAATTTTGAATAAGTTCATAGAAGATCTTGAATTCAGCAATGACACTTGAGGATTTATTCTAAAAGTGACGGGCATTATTAGTTCTAGAAAAAGAAAGACATTTCATAGAATGTCTTTGCAACAAAAGACACTAAAATTTTCAAACCAATTTTTGTCATTAACAAGCACATGAATGTATTATAGCACTAGCACTATGGCCAACCTGTTTCCATCTTAATGTTTTTTTAATTTAATGAATGATTGATATGTCCATTAATGTTAGTTAGACACAAATGACTTTTAAACTTTTCAGGATATATTACTTTTATTTTCCAAGCTAAAGTGTACACTTTGAAATATGTTCAGTATATGAAAAATATTTAAGTGTTCATTGATTTCCATAGTGTCTATCATGTAATAGCAGATGACTTTAACCTAAGGAGGATTATGTTGAAAGATTCTCCAGACTAAGAATGTTCATTATCAAAAAGATAAAATAAACTGATCAGGCAACATAATCTATTTTCAGAAGTCTAGCAATGAAAACTCAGTTCTTTCCACAACTTTCTAACAAAGATTATAAATATGATTCACTTTGCTCCTTAAATCAGTGTGAAAGCTCTCTGTCATCATGACTATTCTTTCTTTATTTAATTTGGATGTGACTTTGTTATGAATAGTGAAGGTAATATACACAAAAATAATTGTTTGACAGTTATTTTAACTCTGTATTTATGGGATAAGTATAATCACACGCACATATAAATATATATTTAGAAACATCCCTGTCAACACAACCTAAATGCATATTAAAGAATCTCATTTGTACTCTGTCAACATGGAAATAGCTTATTAAGAGGTTTACAACCTTACTGATCTTTCTTTGAAACAAATATAAAGCAAACATTATATTATTAAACTCATTCATTCCAAAAATCATCCTATCTGTATGGACTGCTGCCCTGCAATTCTCTAGCTATTACCACTAGGAAGCATATTTACATAACAAGGTGACACTTGGGGACCCATTACATAATGTTACCAATACTAGTGCAACCAAAACTTAGCAGCCATTATCTCAGGGGGTTACATTTTTTTCATTCCAAGTAATTTCCCCCTATAGTGTGATAGAAAACTCTATATTTCAATGAACCTGCTATTCTTGCCTAATTAACTCCTTTCTTTATCAAATGAATCTTAGTCTGTGGTTAAATTATGGTAAGCCTAATCTTTAACTAGCAGAAGAAAATAAACCCTGAGAGGATAATTCATGCTTGAAAGTCTTATTAGCTTCATTGTAATTTCTGAAAAGTCCTACTGATTCATTTAGACAGCACAGAAGTGAATGTCCAATGAGGGTGGTCAAGAACTCTCTGTGTGATAGGAAGAGCCTCTTATTCTCCTCTGACATTCTGTCTTCACAGAGCTCACAGAAATGCTGCCTCCTCCAAATTGTGCCTCATATTTGAACCATCTTTCCTGGATCAAGGATCACCATGCAGCATAGGTCATTCATATTCTTGTATTGCCTTTAGTTTCTTCTTTCTTCACTTTATTTTCCTCTCTGTGGTAGTCATCTACTCCAAACATCATTTTCATTTCTTACTTTGCTGTTGAGGTAACTAATGTCAAGTACCAGACCACCAATAATGTTAGAGGGGGCCAATATATACAACTCCAAACCCTAGGCTTACTATATCAGTTTTTAGAAACTTCTCCAATTCATCTTCTCTGGGCCAGTATGCTTCCTCGAACCATTTAAATCTATTTTTAGCTCCACAGTAAGATTCAGCATTAAGTTTACATTACTAAATTATACTTGGAACTTTAAGAATGTATTAGTGTATTATGTTATACAGCTCAAATTTCTCCTAAATTATCAGTAATTTGATGTCAAGAAGTATAACTTGGGTAAATAATACGATCTTTTATTTTGAACTTAAGTTTTACTGACTAGCAAATACACTGACTTGGTTTTAAGCAAGTCAGTCAGTTACACAAATGGACTTAAGTGTTCAGGTATCCAAAAGTGATGACTTGCAGTAGATGCTACATTGTATCTGGTAATTTAAGAAATAGTTGAAGTGTAAGTACACTCTGGTAAAGTTGCACTGTACACATTTCTACTAAAGTATTAGTTATCAGTTTAAGGTAGTATCTATAATCTCCAAAATATGAAATGTAGAAGAATAATATATATGGCTGCTTGTTCATGAATAATTTTTTGTTGTTCTCCATGCCAAATATAGTAGGACAAATATTATAATATGTACCAGAAGATTGGATTTCAGTTCTGGATCTGCCAACATATTTTTTTTGGCTGTATCAAACAAAGTTCACTGTAGGAATTAGAAACACACTGGATATTCCTAGCAAAAAGGGTTTTAGAACATATTTGGAAAAACTTGAGTAATTGAAATTAGAACCACTTGAATAATTTATTAAAGGCTACACAATAATATCTGTGATTCAGAAACCAGTGCTGGAGGTCAGGGAGCTACTGAGGTCCCCATGGGCCCTTGACAAGTAAGAGCTGGTGACATTTTTTCCAGAAAGTTTCCAAATATCAGCAAATGTCTATGGTTTCATATATTCCTCTTTGGAAAAATATTCATTATTTTATTCTGACATAAGTCAATACCTTGTGACTTTGCTCTAAATTATAGCATGAATCACCACTATCATGTTTTGTTTTCTATAAAAGTTGAAAAGGATAAACAAAGAACAAAAACTGTGTATAAATGTGTGCATGTGTGTATGTGTGTGTGATAGACCAAAGAAAAGCATATGAGTAGGGTGGCAGAGACAGTGCTTATTCAATGTCTCTTAAATCTCCATGTTTTGGGGCTCCTTTGAAGTTAGATGGAGCCATATAATTATTTCTGGACCAAAGACTGTGTGAACTACAGTGGTGAATCTCATTCCTACCCGAATAACACAATAACTGGTGTGAGTTTTCCAATTATTTTTTCTTTTCCTGTGGCAAGTCTGGAAACCCCAGCTACAAGCTGAACGAAGCCTGTAAGGAAACTGTCCTGAAAAAATACCTGTCTTGTGCTGTATTTGGCACCAGGCAAGAAATGTATCAATCCATTGAGATTTCCAGATTAATGGAGTATCCCAACAAAATTTGGTCTATCTTGTCTAGTTAAATATTAGAGCTCTCACATTTACTACTGACCAGGAGACATAACTTTCTTCCTTTACTACCTACTTTGATGTGTCCTTTGTCCTCGACCAGTATTTCAGGTGAGCAGAATTCTTTGCCTAGAGAGATAGTATAAAGTTTCATTGCTAAATTTGTATTGGGTCTAAATTTGTATTGGGTTGCTATACTCTTTTATTAGCATTTGCTAGGTGTAAAGCACCAAATAAGTAAAAAAATTATACCAGATAATTTCTGATTCTAGATATAGTCTTTCTTTTCTCATTTGTATAGCATTAAACTATTTCTTCTTGGTAACCAGGATCAATCATTCCAACCAAATCAGTAATCTCCTTTTAACCTCAAAAATATCAGATAAGCCAGGTACAGTGGCTCACACCTACAATCCCAGCACTTTGGGAGGTCAAGGCAGAAGGATTGCTTGAGCCCAGAAGCAGTTCAAGTTTAGCCTGGGTAACATAGTGAGACCTCAGTTTTACTAAAATAAGAAAGGAAAGAAGGTAGGAAGGAAGCAAGCAAGGAAGCAAGGAAGCAAGGAAGGAAGGAAGGGAGGGAAACAAGAAAAAAGGAAGGAAGGAATAAATTAACTGAATGTGGTGGCATGAGCCTTGTAGTCCCAGCTACTTAGGAGCCTGAAGTGAGAGGATTCCTTAAGCTCAAAAGTTTGAGGTTGCAGTGAGCCATGTTCAAGCTGCTATACTCCAGCCTGGAAGACAGAGACTCTGATTCAATCAATTAATGATAGATAGAGATAGATAGATGATATATATATAGAGATAGATAGAGATAGATAGAGATAGATAGCTAAATAGACGGGGACGGGGGGAGGATAGTCTGCTGGCTGTCCTAACAGATAAGATCTGTAAACTAGCAAAGCATAAAATCATGGAAGAAGCAAAATTCACAAAAGAGTTATTAGGTTTATAATGACAGATGCTATTTGTATTTCAGTATCTTGAATCTCTATAATTTACACAAGAAAAGATAAGTGTAGCATATTGGTCAACAGTTTAGAGTACATTACAAACTACATGTGTCTTTGCAGACTTGAAAGGAGCTGTTCCCAAACCAGTATCATACCTGTCTTCAATTGTGCACTGTTTTTTAAGGTCATTAATGTCTGAGTTATGAAGTCCATGGTAAAACTAGTGAATCTCATGTTTTTCTAACTATTACTTCATATCTTCTGTAATAAAATAGATTACTTGGTCAGTACAATACTGTGTGAGATAATGTGGTAGTGAGCAAGTCATTCAGAAAGTTCACATGTGGTTATGCTGTTGAAAGTTCAGTCTCTGGAAGGAAGTTCCTCCTATCTTCCTTAGGGTTCTATACAGCCTATAATGCTACATTGTTTCACAAGTACCAGCAGACTGTACAGAGCTACTAGAAAATGAGGCTCATGACAGAATTCCTTTTGTTAAAAAAAAGGCCAAATAGTATCCCATTGTGTTTATATACCACATTTCATTTATGTTCATACATTGATGGATAAATAGATTGATTCTGTTATCTTGGCTATTGTGAATAATGGTACAATGAACATGGAAGTGCATATTTTTTTTAACATACAGATTTAATTGTCTTTGAATATATACCCAGAAGCAGAATTGCTGGATCATATGATAGTTTTATTGTTTTAATATTTTGAGGAACCTCCATACTGTTTTCCATAATGGCTGTACTAATTTACATTTCCGCCACAGTGTACAAGGGTTTCCTTCTCTCCACATCCTTGTCAGTATTTATTATCTTCCATCTTTTATATAATAGCCATTCTAACAGGCATGAGTCATTTGCACTAGCATAGATAAGCCTTGAGGATATTATGTTAAATGAAATAAACCAGGTGCAGAAAGACGAATACTGCATGATCTCACTTTGTGAAAACTAAAAATGTCATATTCACAGAAGCCAAAATAGATGGTAAATACCAGACTGGGGACACTGAAGAGCTTGATTAGGAAGATGTTGATCAATGACTATGAAATCTCAGAGAGAAGGAATAAGTTCAAATGATTTATTGTACAATATATTAACCAGAGTTAATAACAATGTATGGTATATTTGAAAATTGCTGAGATTAGATTATAAGTGTTTCCACCACAAAAATAAAAGTATGTGAGTTAATGCATGTAAGCTCTATTTAGCCATTCCACAAAGTATACATGTGTCAGAACATCATTTTGCAGGATCATCAACCATGACCAGGTGGGCTTCATTCCTGGAATGAAGGACAGGTTCAACATTCACAAGACCATAAATATAACTCAGCACACTAACAGATGCAAAACCAAGAACCAAATGATTATATCATTAGATGCAGGAAAAAATCCAGTATCTCTTCTTGATAAAAACCCTTGAGCACCTAGGCATAGAATGAAAATTCCTCAAAACAGTCAGGTCCATCTATGATAAGCCCAAAGTCAACATTTTGCTCAATGGGCAGAAATTGGAAGCATTCTCCCTAAGAATGGCAAAAAGATAAGGATGCCTACTTTCACTCTTCCTGTTCAACAGGAGTTGAAAGTTCTAGCCAAAGCAATAAGGCAAGAGAAATAAATTAAGGATATCGAAATATGAAAAGAGGAAGTTAAGTTATCCCTCCCTCTTTGTTGATGATATGATTTTATATTTTGAAAATCCTGGGAGTTTATCAAAAGCTTTCTTGCACTGATAATTGACTTTGGTAAAGTCTCAAGGTACAAAATCAATGTGCAAAAGGCAATGAGCAGAAATTGGAATGGGCAGAAATTGGAAGCATTCTCCCTAAGAATGGCAAAAAGATACGGATGCCTACTTTCACTCCTCCTGTTCAACAGGAGTTGGAAGTCCTAGTCAAAGCAATAAGGCAAGATAAATAAATTAAAGATATCGACATATGAAAAGAGGAGGTTAAGTTATCCCTCCTTCTTTCTTGATGATATGATTTTATATTTTGAAAATCCTGGGAGTCTATCAAAAGCTTTCTTGCACTGATAATTGACTTTGGTAAAGTCTCAAGGTACAAAATCAATGTGCAAAAGGCAATGATATTTCTATACACCAGCTACAAACTGGTGTCATTTTATTTAGACAGAGAACTAAATAAAAAGCAAACACAATTCACAATAACCACAAATAAATACTTTGGCATTCCCCTAACCAGAGAAGTGAAAGTTTGTATAATGAGAACACAAAACATTGCTCAAAAGAAATCAAAGAAGACACAAACAAATGAAAACTATCCCATGCTCATGAATAGGAAGAATCAGTGCTGTCAAGATGTCCATTCTACCCAAGGCAATCTATAGATTCAATGTAGTACCCATCATATTACTAATATTTCTCTCAGACCTGGAAATGACAATACAGAAATTCATATGGAAACAAACAAGAGCAAAAATAGTCAAAATAATCCTCTGCAAAAGAAACAAAGTGGAAGGCATCACACTGTCAGATTTCAAGCTTTACTGCAAGGTTACAGTAACTAAAACAGCCTGATATAAGATTAGGCATATTGTTCAATGGAACAGAACAAAGATTCTGGAAGCAAAAATGGTCTCTCAACCAACTCATCTTCCACAAAGCCACTAATAACAATCACTAGAGAAAGGGAACCATATTTAGCAAATGATGCTGGAAAACTGGCTGACCACATGCAGAAGAATGAAACTGGACTCCTACCTATCACCATATACAAAAATCAACACTAAATGGATCACAGACCTAAATGTAAAACCTCAAACTTCAAAAATCCTAGAAGAAAATGTAGGAAACACTTTTATGCATATTGGAGTACGCAACAAATTCTTTATTAAATCACCAAAAGTGAATGTCATAAAAGCTAAGATAGACAAATGGGACCTCATCAAATTGAAAAACTTTTGCACAGCAGTGGAAACAATCAAGAGAATAGGGAGACAATCGAAAGGAAGGGAAAAAATGTTTGCTAATTATGCATCTGACAAAGACCTAACATCTAGGATCTATAAGGAACTCAAATAATCTAAAAGAAAAAAACTCTTAAAAAATTAAAAAGTGGGCAAGGGACATGAACAGACGTCTCAAAATAAGACATATAAGCAACTAACAGACACATGAAAAAAATGCTGAGCCTCACTAATCATCAGAGAAATGTGAATGAAAACTACAATGATGATACCTAGCTTCAGTAAAAATGGCCATCATTAATAAATCAGAGAACAACAGATGCTGGCGCAGATGCAGAGAAAAGGGAATGCTTCTATACTGTTCATGGAAGTGAAAAATTGACCTTCTATCAGCTCCAGCAATCCCTCTCCTGGGAATATACCCAGAGGGACATAAATCGTCCTACAAGACACCTGCACATTCATGTTTATAGCTGCACTATCGACAATAGCAAAAACATGGAACCATCCTTACTGTTCATCGAAAGTGAACTGGGGCTGGAGGTAGTGGCTCAAGCCTATAATCCCAGTACTTTGGGAGGCTGAGGTGAAAGGATTGCCTAAGCTCAGGGGTTTGAGATCAGCCTGGGCAATTTGGTGAGACCTCGACTCTACAATAAAATAAAAAAATAAGCCGGGCATGGTAGCACATTCCTGTAGTTCAAGCTAAGGTGGAAGGATCACTTGAGCCCAGCAAGTCAAGATTGCGATGGCTGGGAGCATGCCACTGCACTCCAGCCTGAGTGACAGATTTGAGACTCCAACTCAGGAAAAAAAAAAAGACAAGAAAAGAAAGTAGACTGGATAAAGACATTTTGATACATATACATGATGGAGTATTTTGCAGCCATAAAGAAGAACAAAATAATGGACTACTCAGTCAATTGCTTGGAGTTGGAGATCATCATACTTAGTGATTTATCACAGAAACAAATAACTGGACACTGCATGTCCTCACTCATAAATGGAACATGAACATTAGTCACATTAGCACAAGGGAGGGGATGGCAGTAGTTTGGGCACTGCCAGGGGAGGGAGGAAGGGAGAGAACAGTCATGTAACAACACAAAGGGTACCTTGTCCCAAAACAGGGAGAGTAAGGACCAGTTGGAGATCTAAACTTCACCTGCTTGCAGCCTACTTGTTTAGTTAATCCTTACTTGTATCCCACATCACTATAATAAAATAAAATAAAAAGTATACTTTTAGCTCAAAAACCACCATGTTGCACACCACAGATATACACAATCTCTATTTAACAAGTAAACATGATTTTAAAGTTTGTTTTTTTACGATGGAAACCAAGCTCTATATTTTTTTCAATAAACTAGCCATAAAAATATTTCCATGAGGCACTAGAATAGATTGAGGGAGAGGTCCCAACACAGCAGAAGTCAATGCAATAAGTCTACAAATTGATGAGAAACCAGAATGACTCAAGTCTCATCTACTCTAAGTCTAAATGTCAAATGGTTATAGCCAAACCAGAATTAAAAAGCAATGACCCCTTTCAGCCCTCCCTCTTTCACGATACCACACGGCTTTTGTAAGACACAACTGAGTGCTTCACTCCTTCTCTGTGACTTCTAGATAACATCATCCTTATTGGAATTAGGGAGGCTATTCCAATATCAACATTGTGAGCTTTTCTTCCAATCTACAGAGGATCCATAGTAAAGTGCTTCTAAAGGCATTGGTTTTCCACTCGCTGATGTACCTCTTATCACTTTTGTGAAAGAAAATCTGTCTGTATTTCAGGGTCGTAGCTACTGGATACATGGGTGAATCTTACCAATTTCCTGAATGCTTTTTCTTAGTTACTCCACAATAAAACAAGGATTTTCGTCATCTCAACCTCAAAACGTGTGTGCCACCCTAGAGGCTAGATCTCCCAAAACAGCCAAGAACAAAGTGAGAACATGCTCAGATGCTTATACTTGCATATTGAAACTGTAATCTCTGATAAAAAGCATCCTTGCTCACCAATCAGCCTAAAAAATTCCTGTGTGTGCATATATCCATATTTCATGAATGCATGCAGTTGTTAGGTGCATTGGAGGTTCTGTTGCTTACTCACACCCCCATTGTTGTTGCACTTCCACAAGGCTCTCAGATTTCAAATATCACTTCAAAATGGTCTTGTGCTCCTTGATCAACCACTGTGATGCCACCATTTTCTTTGACTCTCCTGCCTGTTGCATGGTGACGCTAGCATTCATTTGATTGATGCCATCTTTTGAGTGAATGTTATACTACACATTGCTACCACAATTCAATTCAACTTTGAAAAGTAATATATAGCTAACATCTCTTAAAATGTGTATATAGTTTTTGTCACCTTTGTATATCTATATCTATGTCTATATATCTCTATATCTATAGCTATATCTGTATCATCTTGCTCTGTGTGTATACATATATATACAAAGAGAGAGAGAGAGAGAGAGAGAGAGAGATTTGATGTAGATTTCTTCCTTTCTCAGTCAGAATTTGAGTATGTGCTCTAGGGTCACACTGAGATATGACTGTTTTTACAAATCTGGAGGAAGAAGAAGAAAATATTGCAAAAGAATTTTCAACTTTTCATAATAACTAACCCAGGTGAGGTCATTAGATGGTCCAGAGCAATGTAAGAAAGGCCTCATTAGACAGAGAAAGAAAATTGACTTCCACGAGCAAGTAGTAATCAATAGGACTAGGTTTTATGGACATTCTGATTTATCTAAATCTATTGAATCAAGTCAATTCGATTTTCAGTTTCCCACTTTTTTTTATTTAATGCCCTAAGTTTTATACACATGACATAATGATAGTGTAAAATCAACCTCTTGTCAAGCAGCACCCCATTCACTCACTTGTGAACTGATGCTGGGCAAGACGATCTCTATACTGCCATAAACACTCTATGATATATGCAGAAAATAAAACATAAAGGCTGAGAAATGAGATTTTAACAAAAATCTACTCCTTGATGTTCTTTGTTTGGGTAAGAAAATTTCATTCATTTACTTGACACTCATTGCATTTAATGAACTGTACATATATATAACATGCAATTTCATCGATTATTTTTAGTTTATAGACTCTTGTTTAGAGGACTGTTGAATTACATCCATTGTGTCTAAGAACTCAAGGAAAATTGTAAAGAGCAGTAAAATAATTTTAGAAAAAGTAATTCAATTTCAAGCAGATGAATAAAACATGAAAGCGTCATGCTAAATGCAAATCATCAAGTGCAGCTTATCTAGCCTTCAGTTAATCATATATAACAAGAGGGCTCACAGAAAGTAAAGTAGGATATAAAATTAATATTTGTTAGATGGCTTTGCTTTATATTTTTTCAAATTCCCTTATGTCTAAGTGCCATGTTAAAGAAATACATTTTTTTTTATTTTTTGAAATCACTATACAAAGTGTTTGCCTTTTATTGAAATATGAATTGATTTAATATGATGCTGAAGCTTAAATAAAAATGACTTTAGATTATTGGAATATAATTTTACAATGATGAAAAATAATTAAATATAAAATTTCCCACCACCACTTTGCTCTCCCCACTCCCTCACTCTATATACTGGCAGGAGACATCTATTCCATGTTACTGGAGTTCATTCTCTGTTGGATAAATATAACATCTGTAGAAGAAACTCTTGCTTATTTCACATGTAGCATTAAGAGCTCAATATTAAATCATGAGTTGTAAGCTTAGGATTTGAAGACAAATCAGAATGAAGAATTTTAAAGTATGATCACTATATTTGGAAGGACTAATTTCAACAAAATCAAAGAATATGAATATTATTTAGTTAAAATACATAATGCACTCAGAAACAGGAAATAAACAATAAATCTTGCTTAATAAGTACCCCACATGCTATGCAATGCTCAAATAATTAATATGTAATATGCAAAATCACTTACAGAGATATTTTGAAGATTTAAAAGATATATTTAGCTTAGAATGCCATTGTAACTTAAAACTTGTCACTTTATATAATCAAAATATTCTAGACTAGGATATGTTAGGGAATTAAAATTTTTAAAAATACCATTTTTCCTCTATAATGAGCTTACATGATTAACAAACCAATATTTTATTTCATCACATAAAGATAATTTGACCTAGAAATTTTTTTTATAATTGTGTTGAAAATATCATTTTTTAATTTTTATTTTCCTTAAGAGATTTTCTATCCCATAATGTCTGCTGGTATGATCATATAAATTAAATATTCCACAATTACATTTTGCTCTTTTATCATAATAATAAAAATAGAAAAGAAAAGCAAGGATAACACTGCAGTATTGAAATGGGTTTCATGTCTGCTAAAATGGCATTAATTTTCTTTTGAAGGAAATGCAGTGCTGCCAATAGCTAAATATCAAAATATAAATATGTCATTATTTTGCTTAAACAACTATCCATTCATTTCAGGTGATTATGATAAATATTTGTAATGAAAATTATAAAGAAAGTTAGAGCTGAAAAAGTCTAATGGAAAATGACTAACAGATACACTTTAGGAAGCTGTATGGAATTAATTGGTATAAGTTTCTTTTATTTATAATGTAAATAGTATATAATTTTTAAAACATAATACCAGTGTGCTAATAAAATACACAACAATATTTCCTAAGATGTGCCAACTTTACTCCATGAAGGAATGTGTATATATGGTATACTGTTGCACCTGAGATAGTTATGCGTGCTGACTTTGTAAAACTGAAGACGTTGCAAACAACCAAAGCATGTTGTTAAAAACAAAAGTCTACACATTTTAAAAGTAAATTTAAAAATGAATTCACAAGCCTCCCTTATGCCTAAGTAAACAAATTCTAGTGTCACATACTTTTTTCTTGACTTATTTTATTTCAACAAAATATGTGCAATATGTAATGTCAATCAGGCCCATTTAAATATATTGTTATTATTTTTAACAAAAATATGTGGAATATATTAGGCAACAAATTTGTGTGAAACACTGAGCATTTTCGAGTATACTATCTTATTTAACCATCTCATTTGTAATTAAATATCAGTATCTCCATTTTACAGAAGAGGAAACATTCGTTGGAGATATTAAAGACAGTTCCCAAATTTACAGAGTAAGTAGTCATCCTGAAAGTCAAGCTTTAGACTTTCTAACTTCAGATTCTATGTTTTTTGAATGACACTATGATCTCCTTTGCCTAAGTGGCTCCATTAATCTGACAATCTTGCCTGAGTAAATTTTTTAATGCATTGAGTCTGTTTTGTGGTGCTATAGCAGAATACCTGAGATTTTGGTAATACATAATGTACAGAAACATATTGGCTCACAGTGTGGATCCTGGAAAGTCCAGGATCAAGGTGCGGGTATCTGACAAGGTCTTTTAAAAAATTGTTTTATTTTATTTTTTTGCAGCATCATCACATTGCAGAAGGTAAGAGAGCAAAAGAGAGACATGGGGACCATACTCACCCTTTTATTACTGCACTAATCCCACCCATGAGGCCCTTATGCCCTAATAACCTCTGTAAAGTCCCACCTCTTAACACTGTCATATGGCAATTAGATTTGGAGGGGACAAACATTTCAACCATAGCATGTACTTATATTTTTAAATTTTTAATTGTCATAAAATACACCTAATTTTTCCCCAGTTCAAGTCCTAGGAATGGCAGTAACTAGAAAGTCTATCTATATCCTCATGAGGGAGTTCAAGCCAGAACTGCATGGCCACTTCACATAAAATTCCTGACCTATAAAAATTGTCAAGGAAAAATTATTTCTGTTTTTTGGAGCCACATAATTTTAGGGTGATTTGTTACATAGCACTAGGTAACTTTAAAAAGTCATCATAATTGTTTTTTTCTCTTTATTGTAATGTGAGATGGTCAACAGTTATCCTAATTTTAAAGATTTGGGGACTTACTAATTATGGGTATGATAAAATTCTTAAAAAGTAGCTGACCAAATCAAAAGTCATTCTAAGTTCAGCATTGTTTTCATGTTAAATAATTTCTGATGGTATTATAATCACCAGTGTTTATCCACTCCTCCATTTGTGTTACTCCAGCATTTCACATCAGTGCAAACAAGAACTACAGGTAATAAGAATAGCACTCTAATCATGTTTCATTGAAAGAACACAGTGACAATTTTTTGAGTTCACCTAGCACTGTCCTAGTACTTTTCACTCCAGTAATTCTTTAGCTTTCTGACCACAAGGCTGACTAGATGATCTAGCCTGGGAGATTTTTTCAGTGGCTATACATACTCTAAGACTAAGCCTCATTAGAGACCTTCCAGAAAGCACAGCAAACCAAAAAAAGTGGCATAGATACATTTTCATCTTCAATCATGAAGCCAGAAGGTGCAGAACCAGAGCATATGTGGTCATGCCTGCTGCCACAAAGAACAGCACTTCTGTCTTCATGGAGAGTGACTGATATCCAACGAGCAGCAGACTAACACATAAATCATTTAGGTCCCGTGTTCAGAGTCTTCAGATATCCCCTATGTACCTCCCTTCTGTGGTTTGGTAGTATGAGCAAAAAAAAATTCCTCTTCATTACTATCACTTTAAATCAAGGTTCTGGAATAAAATAAATAGCTTCTGTATGTGGAAATATTGCCAAGACCAGTCACGGTGAGAAATGCTTTCATAAATGCAACCTCATTCAATCCTGACAACAACTATGCAAAGTAAGTTTCACTGCTATCTAATAACAGCAATACAAAATAAATATTATATTGGCAGGTGCATGAGACTGAAAAGGATTAAGAAACTTTCCACACAGTTGGTACTTACCTGAGCCAGGTTGTAAACATACTTGAAGATATCTCTGACCTTCATGTTCATGACTTCAACTTAATAATACAGCTTCTGTCTGAGTCTGAATAGAGACACACATATAAAATATTGGAAACATAAAAGATGGACTAAATAATTTTTTTAATTTCTACTAATTATTAGTAAACCCTCATTTTAGAAAATGCTGATTAAAAAACCCCAAAATATTACCATAACTACCAGTTAGATTACATTAGATCAGGAAATGGCAGTGACTTTAGGGAATAAAGTAGCATGACAAGGAAGTAGTCATGGATAATATGGTGCCAATTTTCATTGTTCTTTCAATTAATGGTCTCTTCAAAGTTTGCTACTTCATTTTAGAAGAATGAAATAAAACTCAGTTACTAAATTTTGTCAAATGGAACCAAGCTTTTTTGAGGTTGGAATCACCTTCTCCTTTACTGTCTCCCAGTTCTTAGAGTTTTTTTTTTTAGAATAGAAAATATAATTTATTTAAAAAGTAAATTAGAAAGGAAGAGAAAGAGGTGATTCACCTCCCCAAGATAGAGGAGGGGGCCAAAGTTTAAGAAAACATGGCCTTGCCATAGCTCAAAGAGTACATGGCCACACCATACCTAGGCAAGAAAATAGCCTCTTTTTCTTTCCTTTTCATTTTTTCTCTTCACAAATCAGATATGCCAAAATACTATTATAATTTATTATAACAGTATTTAAGAAAATTAACTATTTAGCAAGTGCTGAAAACAATTTTCAAAGCTTTTCAAGCATTTTGCAAAATTTCTGCTCCCTTAATTTAAAAAATCATCTGTATTTTAAGGACAATTTAGTGTTTCTGACTGCTTTGCATTTAAAACATTAAATAGCACTTTTGTAGAGACTGCTTGATATATAGAGCATTATAGTTATTTTCATTTCAAGATTTTTTAAGCATCGTTTGCTGCCTTGAAGCAACAGGAAACAATACTATGCATTTTTTCAGAGATGCCAACCTGAACATTATGAATTAGTTATAAACTAGTAGGATTCAACTTTAATCTTTTTTTTTTTTTTGAGTTGGAGTCTCTCTCTGTCACCCAGACTGGAGTACAGTGGCATGCTCCCGGCCACCACAGGCTCGACCTGCTGGACTCCGGCGATCCTTCCACCTCAGCCTTCCAAGTAGCTAGAAGTACAGGCGCGCACCACCATGCCCGGTTAATTTTTTGATTTGTTGTAGAGATGACGTCTCGTCAAATTGCCCAGGAGGGTCTCGAACCCGCGGGCTCAGGCAATCCACTCACCTCAGTCTCCCAAAGCGCGGGATTGCAGCCTGAGCCACCAAGCACAGCTCAACTTTAAATCTTAATAGACCTATAAATAGTAAGAGAGAGCAGGATATCTAGCAAAATGGTTTTAGGACAATGAAAAGTATTTTAATACCAAGAAGTTTCTAATATTTAAAATTTAACATTAGCAGGAAACTAGACATCTAGTCACAACATACTAGTCACAATCTTTATAAGCCAAGGTTACAACTGGGAGTAATTTAAAAAGCTGCTTTTGTGCATGCTGATTGGGTGGGAAGATGTGGCATAAAGTAATCTACATCTTCCCACCCAATCAGCATGCACAATTGTCACTGCTCGTCTGATGAAACATTCTTATTATACAAACCAGGCTACAAAAATAAGGAAGCTTATACAAATATTCTCCCATTCCTCATCCCCAGCCAATCATTCATCCTTTGAAACTTGAATAAAAGTTTTCATTATTATTTTCTCGGATAAACAGAAGATATTCCATCTCAGGTAGAAGTACACATGAAGGTCTTTAAATCTCAAAAGAGCAGTTCCAGCAGGAAAGTAAGAGAATATACTATACTTTTTCTCTAGCAATTGTGATTCATTTGAAAGCCCAGCAGACATTAATCAATCCATGGGTGAATTCTGATATTGATCCTGACTCCAATCAATTGTGAATTTATTTTAAGGACATTAAATCAAATTAACGTTTTATAAAAACTACTCTAAAGTTCACATTTATTGATCCAAGATGGCCACCTAGTAGTAGCTGACCAGCACCTCTCTTGCAGAGAAGACTAAGGAAGAGAGTTTCAGCAGCTGGTGACCCCCAGCAGCTTGAGCAGGACTAGACAAAGGATGCACTCCATATCCCACAGAGGACTCCTGGGACAAACAGAGAGCAGGGAGGAGATAGAGTGGTTGATTGACATTGGATCCAGGAGGCCTCACCCTCCCTGACATCAGGCTTGCATTGGATTTATAGTCCTACCCTATATGTGAAACGGATTGAGTGCTACTGACACAGTCTTCAACAGTTTCTTTCCCCTTGGTCACATGGGTCTCCAATCCAAGGTGGAATGCAGCCTGGATATGGCAAAGAGCATGCTGCTAGAGCCCACATGGAACTGGGAACCCATCTGAGTTCTGAAGGCCTACTTCCAATCAATCCCTGAGAGCTCATACCTGGTGGGTGGCCCACAGACCTGGAAAGATCACCTACCAACTTCACTCACCATAAAAGCAGGTCCCAACAAGGTATATACTAGTTTGGATCAAGTTTTAGCAGAATCTGCTGCTTTTAAATTCTGGATGCAGATGAGCCTTTAGCTGGATAGACAAGTTAAGGGGAACACGAGGTACCCCCTATCTGCCTGCAGGAGCTCTCTTGGAAGTACTCATAGCAGCCAAGCCTCCCCTCAATGCCCAAAGAGAGTTTACACCTAGGGATCATAAAGCAGTCTGACTTACCCAGACATGGAAAAACTTGGAGGCAGAAAGTCACTTTCAGTTCTGCGCACTACCTTTCAGGAGAGATGGAACTAAAGATGGCAGGATAAATGTGTCTGTGGTCCTTGTGGTCCCTCTCTCCCTGAAAGAACACTTTCAAACAGCACAAAAGACCCTAGGGAAGATAGACCATATGTAACTACAAAACAACAAAACAAAAACATGTATATGCATAGTAAAAAGAGAAGAGTTGGTACTCACAGATGAAGAATATATAGAAAACCAAAACCAAAACCAAAACCAAAACAAAACCCACTGGCAATCCCCAATGCCATAATGAGGCACCACCCATAAAAGTGCCTCCTACATCCCAAGCAATGGAACCCATCCAGAAAGACCTGACCCTAATGACAGACATTGAATTCAGACCATGGATGGCAAAAACAGCCAAGGAAAATCATGAGAAGAAAAAAGCATAGATTACTCAGGCAGCAAAAGAGGTGTAGGAAATAAAAGTTGAATTAGCCAATATAAGAAATGTCAAATATGAATCCTGGAAATGAATTCCTTCCTGAAATTTCAAAGCACAAAATAGGCCTAGGCAGCAGAATTGACAGGAAGAGGAGAGAATCTCAGAGTGTGAGAATAAAAATATTGAACTAACCTAGTCTAACAAAAACAAGGAGAAATGGCTCTAGAAGAATGAGCAAAGCCTATTATAAGTTTGGGATTATGCAAAGAGACCAAATATATGGTTGACTGGCATCCCTTTGAAAGAAGAGGAAATGGAAAGCACCTTGGAACAAGCCTTACAAGAGGTCATCCAAGAATTTTTCCCTATCTTGCTAGAAAAGCAACTAGCCACATGCAAAAGACCCAGAGAATCCCTGCAAGCTAGTATATGAGAAAACCAAGACACATGGTAATCTGTCTTCACAAGGAAAGCAAGAAAGAAAAAAATATTAAAGTTAGTTACAGAAAAGGGACAGATGACCTACCAGGGTAGACCCATGAAAATTGCAATAAATTCAGCAGAAACCCTGTAAAACAGAAGGGACTGGGGCTCCACCTTTAACATTCTTTAAAAAAAGCAATTGCAGCCAAGAATTTCCTACTATGCCAAGCTAAGGTTCATCAATGAGAGTGAATTATAATCCTTCCCAGATATGTCCAATCCTTGAAAGAATATGCTACCTCCACCAGTCCTTCAGGCAGATGCTTTAGAAAGTTCTGAGCACAGAAATAAAAGAGCAGTTTCTGCCATTGCAAAAGCACAGGCAAGCACAGAGTTAACTGACCATGCAAATCAACCACAAAACCTAAAAACAAAAACAAAGCAAACAAACAAAAAACCTCTCAAAAGCATTATGACAGGGATAAATTTTCACATATCAGTAGTTAACTTGAACATGACTAGACTGAACTCATCACTCAAAAGGATGTGTAGAGTAACAAACTGGATGAAGAAACATGATCCAACACTCTGCTACCTGCAGGCAGTCCTCTCACTGTGAAGAACATGAACAGGCTTACAGTAAGAGACTGGAGAAAGATCTTCTAGAAAAATGGAAGACAAAAAAAGCAGGGGTAGTTATTCTTGTATTAGACAAAACAGACTTCAAACCACTAAAAGTTAAGAACACTATATAATGATAAAACACTCAATCCAATAGCAATAAATATCCATTTGAAATATATATGTACTCAACACAGAAACACTCAGATTTATAAAACAATTTCTATGCAAACTA
Organism: Tarsius wallacei; assembly: GCA_963574415.1. Classification (NCBI taxonomy): domain Eukaryota; kingdom Metazoa; phylum Chordata; class Mammalia; order Primates; family Tarsiidae; genus Tarsius; species Tarsius wallacei. The sequence goes on from CAUYQG010230563.1 coordinate 56,634, forward strand.
ACATGACATAGATACCCATTCAATCATAGTAGGAGATTTTTAACATCCCATTAGCATCTCTAAATAAATCATTGAGGTAAAAAACTTACAAGGCAGTCTGGAACCTTAACTCATTATTCAACCAATTAGACCTAATAGATATCTACAGAACATTTCACCCAACAACCACAGAGTATATATTCTACTCATCATCACATGGTGTATACTCCAAGATTAATCACGTTCTCAGGCATAGATCAAGTGTGAACAAATTTCAAAAGGTTGAAATAATGTCAAGCATCTTCTAAGACCGTAGCAGAATAAAAATAAATTCATCATCAGGAACTTCCCACCTCAAACACACAAATACATGGAAATCAAACAGCATGCTTTTGAATGACTTTTGGGCTAACACAGAAATCAAGGGAGAAGTAAAAATATTCCTGAAAACAAATGAAACAAAGACACACATATCAAAAACTCTGGAACACTATGAAAGCAATGCTGACAAGGAATTGTATTGCATTACACACAAATATTAAGAAAATGGAGGGATCTCAAATAAACAGCCTAACATCATACTTAAGGAAGTTGGAAAGGGAAGAACAATTAAATCTCAAATTTAGTAGAAAAATTCACATTACTAAAGAAAGGTCACAATTGCTTGAAAATGAATTTTAAAAATCATAGAAAAGATCAACAAGACAAAAAGCTGGTTCTTTGAAAGAATAAATAAGATAGACAGATCCTGTCAAGAAAAAAGAAAAAAAAATCTGAACAAACATGATTAGAAATGAAAAAGGTGATATAACAACTGTCCCTGAATAAATTCAAAACATCATCAGAGATTACTACTAATGTATGTAAGCAACTAAACTAGAAAATCTAGAGGAATTCCTAACATCATATAATCTTTCAAGGTTAAAATAGAAAATAGTTGAAGCCCTAAACAGACCAATAGCAAATCAAGAAATAGACTTAGCTATAAGAAACCTCCCCATCAAAAAACTGTGGGCCAGATGTTTTTTCAACTGAATTCTACAAGACGTACAGGAAAGAGCTGATACCAATCCTATTGAAAGTGTTCCAGGCAATAAAAAAGGAAGGAATTCTTCCGAGCTCATTCTATATATCTAATATTATCCTGATACCCCAAATTAGCAAAATCCCAACAGGGAAAGAGAACAACAGGCCAATTTTTCTGATGAACATAGATGCAAATATTGTCAACAAGATTCTAGCAAATGGTACATTGTTGGATGTATGGTTGGTTCAACAGTCTTAAGTCTATAAATGTGATTCCTCACATTAACAGGTGTAATACCAAGAACCACATGATTATCTGATAAGACACAGAAAAGGCATTCAATAAAAGGTAGCATCCCTTCATATAAAAACTCTCAAACACCTAGGTGTTGGATAAGTGTTACACACACACACACACACACAAACACACACACATTCATACGCATACGCATAATACCTTGAACATCTACCTAACCAAAGAAGTGAAAGACCTTTACAATGAGAACCACGAAACACTGTTCAAAGAAATCAAGGGTGATACAAACTGTTGGGAAAATGATCCCATGTTCATGGATCGGAAGAATCGATATCATCATCCTACCTGAGGTAATCTAGAAATTCAATGCAATTCTTATCAAATTACAAACATCATTTTTGTAGACATAGAAAAGACAATACATAAATCATATGGAAACAAACAAGAGCATGATAGTGAAAGCAATTCTCAAGAAAAGGAACAAAGCTGGAGACATCACATTTTCAGATTTTAAGCTTTACGACAAAGCTACAGCAACCAAAACAGCATGGTATTGGTACAGGAGTAGGCACATAGGCCAACAGAACAGGACAGAAAATCTGGAAATAAAACCATGGCCCTTCAACCAACTCATCTTCCCCGTAGCCATCAAAAGCAAACATTGGAGAAAGGAAACCATATTTAGTAAATGGTGCTGAGAAAACTGCTTAGTCATACAGAGGAAAGTAATTGGACCCCTACAAATCACCATATTCAAAAATTAACTCAAAATGAATAAAAGACTTAAATGTAATACCTCAAACTATAAGAATCTTAGAAGAAAACTTAGGAAACACCCTTATGGACAATAGCATAGGCAATGAATTGGCCAAATCCTCAAAAG